>CAUYLG010039995.1:0-45171 GCA_963573385.1 Cacajao melanocephalus
AGACTGCATTCTAGCCTGGGCAATAGAACAAGGATCCCGTTCTCTCTCCCTCTTTCTCTTCCTCTTTCTTTCTCTCTTACATTCTTTTTTTTCTTTCTTTCACTCTCACTTTCTTTCCTCTCTTTTTCTTTCTTTCAAAAAAAATAAAATAAAATATGTTACTTCAGTATATAATGTAGCAGGATAAAAATGTGCATGAAATTCTAAATTAAAATAATAAAATGAACTCTATGATTCAGAGAGATATATATAGATAGATAGATAGATAGATAGATACACATTTCTATGTATGAAAGTTCTAATCAGCTACAATGCAATTATGACACTAAGTTTTTGGAGTTAAGTCAAATTTTACAGGTTAATGGTACCATCCTCCACAAGTCCCCTCTCATTTCGGACACTGGCCACAAGGTATGCCCCTGGGGCACTGAGCCAGGGAATCCATCCTCACCTTGTTGGTCCAAAGTTACAGATGCTTTTGCCCTAACACAAGTAAAACAATTCTACTTATCCAAAAGTGTATCCCTAGTACTTTGCCCAGTATTTGACACATTATAGGTGCTCTATAAATATCACTCATAAATGAATTGATACCAAATCCCATATATCCAATTATATTCTAATTATAATAGTGTCTGATAATCAGCATCATCTGTGATGCCTCACATTGAGACATAATCCAGGTGCCTTCACTTCTGACCAACTGAATACAGATTTGGAGATTCCAACTACATCCTTTGATTCAATAATTTGTTGGAATGACTCACAGAACTCAGGGAAACACATACTTACTACAGTTGTCTAAAAATGGATATAAATCAGGACCAGGCAAAGGAATTAATGCATAGGATAAGATCCAGGAGGATCCCAAATGTAAAGCTTCAGTGTCTTCAGGAGGTGTCATCCTACTGGTACAACCATGCATATCACCAACTAAGAAGCTGACCCAAGCTTCAGATGTCCAGAGTTTTCTGAAGTTCCATTATATAGGCATAATTGATGGACTAACTGGCCATAAGATTTAACTCAATCTCCAGCTCTGCTCCCCTTCACTCAGAGGTAAGGATAACAGGCCTGTAGCACCTGGTTCAGAGTCAAATTCTTAGGCTGCATATAGTGGTTCATGCTTGTAATCCTAAGAATTTGGGAGGCCAAGGCAGGAGGATTATTTGAAGCCAGGAGTTTGAGACCACCCTGAGCAACATGGCGAGACCCCCTCTATACTTAAATAAATAAATAAATAAGCCTGGCATGGTGGTGCATGCTTATATTTAGCTATTCAGGAGGCTGAAGAATGAAGATCGCTTAAGCCCAGAAATTCAAGGTGGCCGTGAACTATGATAGAGCCACTGAACTCCATCCTGGGTGACAGAGTAAGACCCTGTCTCAGAAAGAAAGAAAGAGATAAAGAGAGAATGAGATAATGAGAGGAAAGAAGGAAGGAAGGAAGGAAGGAAGGAAGGAAGGAAGGAAAAGGAAAAAGCTTTTACTCACGTGGTTGGTCGGTCTTAGCATGACCATGCCAGCCCTGATATGAAACTATCTGGGGTTCACCATGAATCACCTTGTTAGCATAAACTTAATTGTGATCCCAGTGTCCACCATTAGTAACAAAGACATTCCTATCACTGGGGGGATATTCCAGGAACCCGGGACAAAGGTCAGCAAAATAATATTCAACATTGTCATTAACTAAAATTGTCCAACATATCTTTGAAAGGCATTTAAATAAATTATTGACATCTTAAGTAGTATAATTTCCTAGCTATAAATACATTTAGATTTTTAAAATGTGTAATATACTATGTCCATCAGCCAACTGTTAATAAGATTACTATCAGTTGTAAATCTAACCATTAACATGAGAGTAATGAGTCTCTACCAATTTTAAGCTTTTTGTCTCTCGTCAGATATAAGAGAAAGGCAGGTATCTTTGACTGAAATTTAGGCTCAGTTTTATAAGTTAGCCATATATTTAAAGACAAAAAGCCCCAGATCTAACTACCACTGGGTGGTTAACCCTCAGTCTAGTGACAACCATTTGGCATGACTCCTAGAAGAAAATTAATCAGCCAGTGTGAAGGGCTAATAACTAGACACTGTGTTGTATGATGTTGGCCTGTTTTCCAGCCGTGCCAGCTTACTCACCCTCTTGCCTGAGTCTGAATAAGATCCTCGTTTATCAGATACAGACTTTGGTAAAGTCCCTGTGACAATGTTCCCAAGAATCCTTCCAAGAAATCAAATCTGCCTGGTCTTAAAACTGCTTTCAACATTACTGCTGAGAGGGACCCAGGAAACAAAGAATAGAAGCTATTATAGCCACAGTGAAATTGAGAGGTCACAACCACAGTTCTTTAACTGCCGTGAAAATAGCAGTGAACCCAAATAATATCGAAGTAAAGCAAATTTAATTTTGTGAACCAAAAAAAAGAAAAAGAAAACAATGTAGGCCTTGAAAACCAGTTTGTCAATGAACAAGATCAAAACATCAGGAATTTCTTTTAGACTATCCCTCTTTAGCTGTAGAAAATAAACATGAAAAGGAATGCTTTTACCACATTAAGTATTCAAAGAGAGAATCCCAGTCTTACCTAGAGAATGAGCAGTATTACTCCCATTTCACAGATGATTAAAAAGAAAAATAAATAAAGTCCTTAAGGCAAACCCATGAGCTGGTAGTGTGGAAACCTTAATATTTATCTAACAAATCACAGGACACTGTTTCTAAAAGAAACTTCAAGGAGATTACACAAAAATGTGTGTTGATCTCCAATTGCGGATACAAATCTTCCCTGGGTATGATGCACACTGATCTGAAAGAACTTCTGAGAGAGAAAACAAACTCATTTGGGAATCCCAAAGGAAAGAGTCTACATATGTCCTTTATATTCTCAGCTTTTCTTTACCAAGATCCTTCATTCCTAAAATATGAAAATCAATCACTTCCACTTACAATTTCAAATGCTGTATTTCTGATTCTAACTTGTATTAGTTTCCTATTGCTGCTGTAACAAATTGCCATAAATTTAGTGACCTAAAGCAACATAGATTTAGTATCCTACACTGCTAGAGGTCAGAGGTCTGCAATAGACCTCTCTGGGCCTAACATCAAGTGTTTGCAGGACTGCATTCTTCCTGAGGCTCTGGGGAGCATCAGTTTTCTTGGCTTCTCCAGCTTTTGGAGGCCCGCTGAATTTCTTGGCTCGTTACCCTCCTTGTCCATATTCGGAGCCAGCAATGGCCAGTGGAGTCCTTCTCACATGCAATTACTCTGACTCTGACTCCTCTGCTTCCTTCCTCCACATTTAAGGACTTCTCACACATATATTGGGACCCCTAGGTAAAGCAGAATAGTCTCCCTATTTTAAGTTCAATTGATTAGCAACCTTAATTTCATTTGCTACCATAATTCACCTTTGCCATGTCACCTAATATATTCAAAGGTTCCCAGGATTGAGATACAGGCATCTTTGGAGGTCACAAGTACATATACATTAAAATTCTTTAGTCTAGTTTGATGTGAGAACACAATAGTAAAAATATTCAAACTCCCATTTCCTTCTGCTCTGCAATAAATAAACTTTATGCTGGTTGATTAAAAAAAAATGTGACCCGTCTGAGTCTCATTTTTTTCATTTGGCAATGATGTTAATAGTCATTAATTCCGAAAACAATTAAACTGAACTCATTTATTTGTACTATTAGATGATATATTTTAATTAAATCACAGGAAATATAAAAATTTATTTTAAAAGGACTCATGGTCAGGCATGCTGGCTCATGACTATAATCCCAGCACTTTGGGAGACTGAGGTGGGTGTATCACTTGAGGTCAGGAGTTCGAGACTAGCCTGGCCAACTTGCTGAAACTCTGTCTCTACTAAAACTACAAAAATTATCTGGGCATGATGGAGGGCACCTGTAATCCCATCTACACAGGAGGCTGAGGCAGGAGAATCTCTTGAACCTGAGAGGTGGAGGTTGCAGTGAGTTGAGATCATACCACTGCACTCCAGCCTGGGCAACAGAGCAAGATTCCATCTCAAAAAAAAAGACTCATGTTCACAGTTTTTTATCAGTACTGAAAACATTCTGATTGTCAAGTAATGAACTCTCTAGTACATGTGATCTTTCAAAACCTGCCTAGAAGTGATTGCTCAGTATATATTTCTAAAATTTATATCATTGAGCACAGAAAACTTATTTTTTACTATATTTATCCTATTATTAAATTATCTGACCTTTAAAAGTTCAGTGTCTCCATCAATGCATACAATTTTCTCTACATTGAATCAAGCCATGCAAGACAAAGGGAAAAAAAGTCAGATTTTATAAATAATGGTATAGCTAAGACATGGGTATACATATATACATTTCCCCCAATACATATTGGAAGAATTCACTTGAAGTAATTCACTTGTTAATTAATTACATGTATACATATATAACTTTAAAATTTCAAGTGACGGAATGATCTGGGTTTCAAACAAGAAAAGTTTTTTAACATGGTCAAATCCAGTCAGTTTGTCTTAGCCATAATTTAAAAAGAAATAACTTTTCTATCTTACTTGTCTACATTTTTTGAAATAAAAAAACAAAGAAAACCCAGACTATTTGAAGAGTTTCTTCTAATAAGAAAGTAAACATATTAAATAGGTAACAAGACACTGATCCCTCTGGCAATGTGACAGTTTGTCCAGAAAGCAAGTGTAAATTGAATCTGTTCCAACAGCAATCCTAAATACTCTCTTTTGGATGAAATATAATCTACCTCATATTACAAATAGAACAAAATAGAGGAGTTGATGTATCTAAATATAAAAAAATAAGTTTACATCTCTAACTCTATACAAGTTGTAGTTTTATATTAAAACATTATTTTCTATTTCTTATGTGTATCCTCTGTAAACAGTCCTAATAAGATTTCTTTTTGTTTGTTTTTTGTTTGTTTGTTTGTTTTTTTGAGACAGAGTCTCACTGTCATCCAGGCTGGAGTGCAATGGCACGATTTCAGCTCACTGCAACCTCCACCTAACAGGTTCAAGTGATTCTCCTGCCTAAGGCTCCTCCTGAGTAGCTGGGATTACAGGCACACACCATTATGCCCAGCTAATTTTTGTATTTTTAGTAGAGGCGGGTTTTCACCATGTTGGCCAAGCTAGTCTCGAGCTCCTGACTTCATGATCTGTCCACGTCAGCCTCCCAGAGTGCAGGGATTACACGTGTGAGCCACCGTGCCTCACCGGTTTCTCTTTTTCAAAAACATCTCAGAGTCTACCAAAAAAAAAAAAAAAAAAAAAAACGAAAAAAAATGTCAATTCACTTGAACCACCAATTTTTCCAAAAAGTAGGACATGATGTTTCTCCATTTTGGAAGACAACTCTAGAAAACACATCTCTTACCATGTAATGAACAACTCATTACCTTTATAATTTCTTTAGAATTAGAACATTTAAAAATTTTAAGAATGAAATCTCTTCTCTAGAATTAAAATATAAGAACATACTGGTAAAAGACCCCTGTTTATACTGTTCAAAAATCACAGAATATTGAGTTGCAAAAGGAAGAAAATAAAATAAACAAAATGTAAGAAAAAGCTAAACCTGTCAAGGGCGGTGGCTCACGCCTGTAATCCCAGCTCTTTGGGAGGCCAAGGTGGGTAGATTAAGAGGTCAGGAGTTCAAGACCAGCCTGGCCAACACAGTGAAAGCATTATATCTGAGCAAGTTAGAAAAGCACCACACTCTGAAATCTGATTGTGAGTCCTTTATTGCTGGTGACCGAGAGTCAGCTCACGCTCAAAATCTCTCAGCCCCAAGGAAGGGGTTTGATTTCCTTTTATATGTTGCTCAGGGTAAGGGGGCAAAGCAGAATTTTACAGAAGCAGAATAGGCAGGTTAGGGGAGGAGGCTGGTAACTAGGAGGCAAGAGGCTCCCATGACTATTGATTAACTAAGGAGGGTATAAACAAGTGGTTCCCATGATTGCTGGTTACCAAGGGGGGCATTTGGTACTTTCCATACAATCAATCAAGGGGGCTTGTAAAGCGGGATATGATTACAATGGTTATATGTTTCTATAGTTCTAAGCACAACATAACCCAGCACAGTGTGGCCCAGGTATGCACTCAAGGGAGAAACAGCAGTGGGGGCAGGGAGAAGCCAAGTTGGAGTCAGTCAGGCTCACATCTAAGATGGAATTAGTTTGGTTCATCTAAAGTTCATTTTTACTAAAAATACAAAAAAAAAAAAAATTGGCTGTGGTAGCACAGCCTGTAATCACAGCTACTTCAGAGGCTAAGGCAGGAGAATTGCTTACACCCAGGAGGCAGAGGTTGCAGTGAACCAAGATCACAGCACTGCACTCCAGCCAGGCCGATAGAGCAAGACTTCATCTCAGAGGAAAAAAAAAAGTGAAAGCTAAAAACTGATTAACTAAAAATTTGGAATCACAAAAACATTATTTACAATATTATTTATAAAATTAGATTATATTAGATACAAAAGTACATTTATAAATGGAAGCCATTCAAGAAAGTTCTTCTGAAGGAATTGCCAATAAGAGTCATAATAGTCTGGCTTTTTCCCCTAAAGAGTTAAATCATTTTCCTTACCTTTTCATTTATATTTGCTTATTAACTCTTTTAGCAAAATAGAAAAAATGGTAGTGATGACTCAATTTTGAATTGAAATTTCTAGCTGTGTTTTTGTTAATTCAGTTATGGACCAAGAATTCCACCACCTAAAAATGGTTGCTTTACTAGTTAATGAGATGTATCTCATAAAATGCCAGTTGACATCTTCAGCAACTTCCTTGGGTTCAACCTTAATACTCTGGTCATCAGAGTCTACATAAATGAATAAAAGACTTCTTATTCTAATCCACTTGCATTTGTGCCCTGTTTTCTTAGCTCTTAGTCTTATCAATCTTTACGATATACTTCCTTTTCTTGAAAAAACTCTTTTTTAGCTTTATATTTTTTAAATAGGCATGGAGATTAAAACACACAAAAATTTTCTAATTCGATTTCAACTGAAGATTCAAAATTTATACACATATATATATATATATACATATTTCAAAAGATTTTCAGAACTATTAACTAATTATTTAAAAAATACAATTTGAGTAAACAAGCCCTAATGTTAAATTTTGTTTTGTTTGATCTCAATTATCAGTTTTACCAACATCAAACAAAACAAAAATTAATTACTTGAGATTAAATGACAGGTAAGTATGTTTCATGACTTTTATTTAAAACTTTGTTGGTTCTTTATTTAAATATTTTGTTTCCCAGATTTAAAAATAATTTTCTTTCTTAAACTGTTGGAGATTACAATAGTTTGGTTAAGTATACTTTTGTAAACAAAGGTAAAAACACTTTTTCTCCCTACTTAGTATCTCCAAAATTCAAAAACTATCCATGCATATTCCCATTTTTTCATAACACAGTTATTTACATAAATTTAAAAATAATCTGCTCTCTTTATAACTATATACAATTAAAATATTGGTTATATTATCAATGCTTGGACTAAAATATTATATTTCAAAATGTACATAGAATGCCTGAGTTCAAAGTTTCCTTTTTAACTTAACAATGTAATAATATCATTGAAATTTTATAATCAGTAGCTTCTGCTGGTAACTTGTCAAAATCTAACCTAAGAGATCCTTTAGTCTACCTAAGAATGAAAACATACTGAACACAATTGGATTAAATCCTCTAATTCAACCCATTTATAGTATACTAGATGATAAAACTCCTCATGAGTTAAAATTTCTAATTAGTTAAATAAGAAAATGTCTGTACTATTGCTAATACTACATACTGTATCTGACTAAATTCCTCTGGGAAATGTGAGACCCATATACATAAATATATTTTTTTAAGGCCATATGTTTTAGTAAGTCTCACCTAATTTTCCAAGGTCACTTAAATTATTAGATTAGTTGCCTGCAAGCCTAGATTCATGGCTCAAGACTATTATACAAACTGATATTATTTTACTTTATATTTTCCTTTTAAAACTTTATACCTGTTACTTCTTAAATTTGTACACAAATACAATTCCCAACAAAAATAATACGCCCTCAACACTTTAAAAGTAAAGACAAAACCTACAAAACAAACAGATTAAAGTTAACAATGAACTCCAGGTAGACTTAGCCAGAAAGTTGCTTCCTTCAACCCTCCCTTGCTGTTCAAATGTGGCTAAAAGTGTTTTTGATAATGACTCCCAGTCACCAATCACTTCCCTCCAATACGAAACAACACTAGACTAAACCTGGACAGGTATATTCTGACATAAACGGAAAACAGAAACCTTGGTAAGAGATAATTGATCAGCAATGCTTTCAGAGAAGATCTTGATCAAAAGAGGGAAATGTGCAAATTGTCAGAATCAAAATGGAGTCACTTATGTTCAAAATTCTGACAAATACAGCTAGGGGAGGCGTAAAGGAAGGGTTCTCATGCATGAATGTCTGATAACAAGAACTAGCACCAAAAATTGCAAAAATATAACCTTGCACAAAGGCCATCAAACCCTTGCACACACACACACACACACACACACACAAACACACACAAATACTTCTATGAGGACATGTGTCCAGCAACTGCCTGAGCAAATTCAAGCTGGTACCACCCTTGTTATTGATCCTTGTAGACAAGGATAATTATCTAAAAACAATTACGTAATTTTCTTCGTTTCCTTTGATATTTTTATCTTTCTTTACTTCCCTGAATATGCATATAGTTTATTATGACACATGTATTCCGTCTGAAATGTTTATTCTTAAGTAGACATCATTTTCTTCTATAGAGTCTCCCTCTCTGTTATTTGGGTTGACAATACTGACACAATTACAATTAAATTTCAACCTTTGAAGGGGACATTGAAACCATAGTAGGGACTAACTCACATTCACCTTTTTTTTTTCTTTTTAAGAAATAGAAGGGGGAGGTGGATTTGAATATCTAGGTTTGGCTGACAGTTCACAGAATATTTATTTTACCCTGAAAATGCAAGGAGAAACAGAAACAGGATTTCATAGATTTAATCAAGAATTTTAAGATGAGAGGAGTTTGGAAGTATCCCAGACTGCAGTTCTGAATCACATTCATTAGGCTTCAATATGATGTATTAACATCTTGTGATGCAAAGATACTAATTTAAAAGGCACCTATGTTTTCAAAAGGGAATCTTTTCCCAAATGAATCCAGTGAAAACTGCATTCCCTCAGGATATTTTTTCTTTTCTTTCCAATTGCCAATCACTGTTAGACCAAAGCAGATAAAAGTGATGTCAAATAATTAAAAATAGGCTTGACTTAGCAAACAGTACATACAGTAAAAATAATAATTCAGGCATATTCAAACCTAGCATTCCCATAAATACTTTACTAGCGAAAAATTTGTGCTATAGAAAAGTGTTATTTTCCTATATGACTAGAAACACAGAATCCTTAATGTCAATTCCGCCTTTCTTATTCTGAGAAATTGATAAAATAAGCTAGAAGATAATCTTAAAAAGCATTTTGAATAAGAAAACATTAATTCAGTTGTTAAATTGGAAAGACTTAAAAGGCTGAAACTATTTTGAGGTGCTCATGAACAATTTCGGTTTAAAGCAAGATACACACCTTCTTAATTTTACGCTATTTCTTTTTTAGGAATAACAATACAGTTTCCTCTCTTTTTTAAAAAATTAGTTCACTTCAAATTAAAATATTTGGGTCTTTTCCAAAACACTTCAAATAACTAATTTATGAATTAAATAAAGCTTAACAACCAAATAATTGGAAGGATAAAACTTTTTAATTTTTAGTTTTAATTCACAAGCAAAATTTTTATTTTTTCAAGCAAACTTAACATACAAGCTATTGTAATTTGGTAAGTAGTTACATATCAATACCTACCTAAGACAAAGCATGACATATAGCAAGCACTCAAAAAAATTCATTACTAATAAATAATATGTATAAGTGTGAACATAAGTTTACTAACTCATTTTATAAACTTAAAACATGCTTATTCCCCTGCAAAAAATTTTTAAATTAGTACCCAAAAATGTATTTTAGTCTTCATTCACTACTTTGATGGAATTTGGAGTTGAAAACACTGCTTCTGCAAAATAGATTTGTGATTTGCTAAAACACATTGTTAAAAGCTCAGGTTTTGCTTCTTGGTGCCAGTAGGGGAAAATGCCACTAGTAGTTTTGAACAGAACTTTATCTTGCACATCTGAGTTAAATTATATTTCTCTTGGTTACAGATGAATAAACACATTCCATAATGGCATTATGCCAGTAGAATTATGCACCTGGAATATGTTAATTTTCTTAATGACATCACAGTGTTTTGCTAACAGGCTAATCATATTCAGATAAGATTATCATGATTCTTACATTTAGAAAAAGTACTTTATTCAATCTAAATGATTACTGAAGTTATATCCTAACTTATTAATTTAAGGTTCAATTTTGTATAACATTATTTTCTTCCAGGCTTCTAATTAAAATTGTTTCTTATTTTTTGATACTATTTAATCATTAGGTTGGTGTGCAGTACACCCTACACTCCTAAAATAACCTTTACAATTGCATGCTCTTATTTTAAATTTTGGAAGAAAGAGCTTATATGCATGTTCAGTAATTCAAATCAAGCTAATAGTACCACATATGTTTTCTGTTATGATATGGTTACAATTTTACATGTAGAATATGTAGAATATATATTTTTTCAACTCTGTTTATCCACATTCCCTATAGTTTGTATCCCCTGATGCAATCTTATACTTAGTACTATCTAAAGAGTTGAGCCAAAATAATCAATTCTCTTATTTTTGTCACATTATAGCTACTGGATTTCACTGAACCCATAAATAGGTTAGAATTTGTTATGCCTATATAAATCAGTAAACAAAGTGTCTGTTCCTCAGTGCTTTCTTTTCTTCTAATATGCTTTATATTGCCATAAATAAGAAATTAATAACTGTATTTCTTATGGTCATAATTATTTGACATCTATATGCAAACATGGAAAGAAACTTATAATTAAAATAGTTTGGGATAATTATTCAATAGATTTATCCATTTCAATACCCAAGCTGTGCATATATGCAAATTAAATTCCATTCGAATATTTATAAAACAGTTTATAACTGCCCCTGGGTATTAATCAGTGAGCCAAGTTAAAGTTATATAAGGAAAAGAGATGACAAAAGAGACACTCCACAGATACGTCATCCTTGAAAATTTCACAATTCTTAGAGAAGTTTATTTCATTTTCAGTTAAACAGATCCAGTGACCGTAGCAAAATGACTAAAATATTCCAGATATCATTACAAATCTGAGGTTCTTGTGTAGCTGTCAATTTTTTTTTTTTTGCAAATGAAGTTATTTTCAAGGAATGGAATAACAAATAATTACTCTAGCAGGAGTTGGCCATTGTAAGGAACCCAAAGGAACCAACATCAAAGGATATGGCAGGCTAAGGGGTCTTTCAGCATTCCATTAGGGCCTATAATAAACTCAAAAATTTCTTGACTGTTCTTCTAGCTTACTAATAATGTCATACCTTGCTTTCATGTTATTATCTACTACTGCCTTTGCCATAATGTAATATTAGCTTTATAAGGAAGAGTGACATAGACAGAAGAACTTGGAAGGAAAATGAACATTTTCCCACATTTGCTAAAGAAATAGAATGCATGGCAGACACAGTCGAGATTGCTTTTAGCTCCAGACATCCTTTTTCTGTAAAACTGTTGGTTTTTTGAAGTGCAAAGGATTTTAGTATTTTACTTTCCCTTTATACAGATTAAATTGCATCAGACCTACCAAATACCTTTTTACCTGTTTAGTTAATAAGATTCTGCAGGTAGTTGATAATTTTTGAGAAATATCCTGGTGCTATTTTGAAAAAAAAAAAAAAAAGTCCACAACCCTCAAGTAAATGTTTCTGAAGACACTGAGTCTCGATGAAGTATACCAGGCAGCAGAGTTTCGTGTTAAGAAGCAATGGCTTTGGAACTCTGCAGACCTACAATCAAATGCTAGCTCTGCCCCTTACAACAATTTCTTGTTTTAGTCAAGCAATTTAGCCATAATGAATTGAATGTTCTTATCAATAAAATGAGATTCGGGTAAGAGAGTATATGAGAAGCTAAATGTTTATTTTGGAGCATGGGCAACATTGTTCTCTATGTTGATAATATACTACTTTCTGGAATTAAGCTGCCACCTGGATACAGGAGACTAGCATACAGAGTAATCATAAAAGGCACTCTACTGGTTTCACTTCTATTCCTGAGGAAGTCATTAAAATGAATGATTTAAATACATCATTATATCATTACCTACTAAGAGTATCAAAATACTGTATCAGTCGAGAAATGGCCATCTTTTCACAGCAGGCTATAATGAGTTTAATAGATATTCATTTAGGGCCAGGTATGGTAGCTCACACCTACAATCTCAGTGCTTTGGGAGACTAAGTTGGGAAGAACACGTGAGGCCAAGAGTTCAAGACCAGTTGGGCAATATAGTAAAACGCCATCTCTAAAAAACAAGTTTTGTTTTTTAGCTAGCCAGGAGTGGTGGCACACATCTGTAATCCTGTAGCTACTCAGGTGGCTGAGGCAGGAGGATGGCTTGAGCCCAGGAATTCAAGGCTGCATTGAGTTATGACTATGTCACTACTATCTAGCCTGGGAAACAGAGCAAGACTGTCACTAAAAAAATATTTTTAATTCAATAAATATTCATTAAATGAAATCATTGACTTTGTAAGCCACATTAGGAGATTTTCTTATGTCCTAATTTACTCAAGACAATTAAGTGGTCAGGTGTGGTAAGAGAAAAAAAAAATGAACTCTGCCTTTATCATTGCGTGGGGAATTACATAGTGATACATTGAGTCATCTCAAGACCAGGGATCCACAGACTTTCTCCGCAAAAACCAGACAGTAACTATTTTAGGCTTTCCATGACGTAAGGTTTTTGTTGAAACAATTAGACTCTGCCCTCATAACACAAATAAGCCACAGAAACAGATAAACAAATGAATGTGGATATGTTACAATAAAACTACATTTACAAAAATTGATGGTGAGCCAGATTTTGCTCAAACGCTGTGGTTTTCCAACTCCTGCTGATCTTTACACTGATCATCTTTTAATACTTCACCAATGATCACTTATATGATTTCCTATATTCCTGATATTTCTTACAGTTAGCAAGATAACCAAGACTATTATGTAGAGGTTTAGAGAATCTATTAAAATAACAATTGCATATTTAAAATTATATATAAATTCTAATCATATTCTTCCTTAAAAAGTTTAATAAGGCTCCAGTCCACCAAAAAACATGTCATATTATCAATACCACTATTATTAACTGTTATGCCAGTTACAAGTTATGCCAATAATCAGTCTAGAACAATAGAAATTGTCACTAGGTAACTATAGTAGCTGAAGATAGCATGAGAAACCAAAACAAAATATTTCAAATTTATCTACCCACTTGCAATAAGATTAAGCCCAAGAATTAAAAATCACTGGTCCTACAAACACAAAGGAATTTTTAAATGTCTGAACAAATGGAGAGAATAAAGATATTACAAAACATTTGGTAAGCCTTACAAACCACAGAACTTGAAAACAAAGCTAAAAGAAGAAGATTGTTATGTGAAGATGGTTAAATAGCTTTCCCCCATTTTACTAAAGGTCTTTCTAAAGATCAACATTCATACAATCCATGCACATTATTTTTCAAATTGGTCAATTAGCTCTCTGTTATTAGACTGTAAACTCAGAGGCATGAACGATGTATTATTCATCCAAGTATATGAAAAATATATGTATACTGGCCAAAATTAGTAGGTCTTAATTATTATTCAATTACATTTACTAGCCTTAATGGAATATAGGAATCACAAAGTCAGCCAGGCATGGTGGGTCACTCCTATAATCTCAGCACTTTGGGGGACTGAGGTGCGAAGCTTGATTGAAGCTAGGAGTTTGAGACAAGCCTGGGGAACGTAGTGATCCCTCCTCTCTACAAAAAAAAATGTAAAAACAACCTGGATATGGTGGCATGTGCCTGCAGTCTCAGCTACTTAGGTGGCTGAGGCTGGAGTATAATTTGAGCCCAGGAGTTTGAGCCTGCAGTAAACTATAATCATCATTGCACTCCAGCCTGGGTGACAAAACCAGATCCTGTCTCAAAAGAAACAAGAAGGAAGGAAGGACAGAAGGGAGGGAGGGAGGAAGGGAAGGGTCAAAAAGTTGTTCATTTTTATCTCAAATCCCACTTATCCAAATTAGCAGGATATTCCCAGAAAGTGTAAAATTCTATCTTCTATCTCTAAGTGAGATGCTGCAAAGACCAGAGTTCTTATGAGAAGACTGGAGAATTCAGAGCTGCACCCTTAGGCAATTCAAAGCAGACTCCTGTCCCTCTTAATTAAATGAATCCCTCCACACAGCATGAGCAGGCTGCTTTCCAGGATAGAAGAGATGTCACACAGATGTTTCCAACAAAATTTCCATAAGGTTTACCTTGTTGAGAAAGAATGACTCCATTCAAAGCAAGAATTTTACCAAACCTCTAAGAATGAACAAGAGCAGAAGACTTGGAATTCTGCTCTTTTTAAAAGAACAACATACACAATGTACAACCAGACACATATTCAGAATGTCCAGATGTCTTCACCATGTAGGGGAATAATTTTTAAAACTCCACAGAAATAAGAAAAGGCACTGAGACAATGATGAGAAGGTGTTGCAAATCTGAGAAGTGAGAATACACAGACCTCTCTTGGATTGCCAACTTGATTAGTTCTTCTTTACGGAAAGATGCTTTAGCCATTGACATGCCAAAACAAGGACCCAAAACTATGCCTGATTTCAGGTCAAAGGTGAGAGAAAGAAATGCCAAGAAGACAAATGCTTACAAAAGAAACCTGCAAAACAAGGCAGTAATGATAAGTTTTATAGATCTGCAATAGAGAAGAAGAAACCAGTATGGAATAGATCATGTCTGCTTTTGAATTTTAATGCAGATGATGGAAAAAGAGGGCATACATAAAAATTAGGGAAAATGTGATTTGAAACAGATGTCAGGCAGCCTTTCACTGCGAAGAGTCATAAATGAATGTATGGAATATCAGGCAGAAAAAACTGTTGAAGAGAATATTAAACTTGTTTTAAAAAACTTCACATTATCCTTCATTAGAAGATATAAAAAGCTATGAAACTTTTTTGAGTAACTTCAACAAATTTCCTGAATTACGAGTGTTAATTTTTATTCTTATTTTATAACAACACACACACCAAAAAGTGCTTAATAATAAGAAATGATGAGAATAAAGCCAGGAATTAACACATGGATAGGATTTTAGGTTTCTGATCTGGAGTGCTTGATCACTCTACTTCCTCAGCATCACAGTCTCACGTGGTGAATGTTATGATTTCCAAGTTACAAAAAAAAAAAAAAGAAGAGAGATATTATTTTGAAGACTAGAGTTCTAGTCTTTTATACTAGGAAAAAAAAAAGTAAGGAAGAAGAATACCTTCATTCTTGCTATACTGTAAGTCTAACATTATAACTCCCTCAAGCAATTGTTTTATTTAATGGACACTTGAAAACGAGTACTTTTCTTTTTAAAATGTATTTTTAAAAAAGAAAATCATAGGTATTATTATTTCTAAACACTTGCTTTGTGAGAATTGTACTTCTCTTGATGGCTAATAGAATTGTAGAGATACATTTAGCACTCAAGCAGAGCAACAAATTAACTTTTGACATAAATATTTCTGCCGTGTACTTACACTCTCTTTATTTTATATCATTTTCTGCATTTGCTTTGCTTCCTTCTTTTGCAAACATTCTTTATTGTATTCTAATTGGCTCAATTTTATGTAACCTTTAAAGTTATACAAAGTTACCTTATATTTTTTAGAACTGAAGGAAGTATAATTAATTACTTAAAATCTTCCTGTAGAATTACACCATGTAACATAAAAGCCCTGATCACCCTTTTAGTTTATGTCAATTCAGTTAGTATTGTTATTACACAAGACATCTAGAAAACATAATTTATTGAGTATCCAACACTGTTCTCTTGTTTCCAATGATACTATGCAAAGAGATTCAATGAAACCTCAAAATAAAGCAAACATTGAATCTACAGAAAGAATACTGAAACAGAATTCTCTGAAAAAAATCAATTTTATGTAATGCTCATGGTTCCTGAGGATTTAGAGAACATCTCTACCCCAGCAGCTCCCATCCCAAAGTCGCAACAATGAATCCTGCTTTCAATATCATGGTGCTAAACCCCAATCCTTGTCAGAGTCCCTGTTTCATGACATAGTCTCGTTGAAATTGGCATAGGTATACAGTATACCATCTGTCATGGGATGAAGAAAAGAAAAAGCCTCTGGCTCCTTCCCCATAGTGCTACCATTGTCTCTTCCTCCATTTTCATTCTTCTAGTTCTAGAAATTCTTTTATAAAACTCACAATAAAAAAACTTAGCCCTAACGGTCCTGATGGTTCCCAGTGAATTATCTGATAAAACACTACTTGTGTTTTGATTGCAAGTATTTAGGAATGGAAGGAAATAAATAAAGGCACACTAGAATTTCATGAATTCTCAAGCTGCCATTAAATATCCTGATAAAATTTATTTTTTATCTTGCTTAATAATCTTTTTTTTAAAATAGCCCAGGCATTACTGTTTCTCCTCATTGACTTTATCCCAGCAAATAAGAACTATGAACATAGTTTCATAGAAGGAGCATATTTACTTGCTGTGTATGTCTGCAGTAAACTAAGTTTTCAACAATTTCCAGCTTTTTAAATGCATGCCAAATTTTTAACTTGAGAAAATATCTCACTTGAGAAAATGTCATTATCTAATGATACAAACTTGTTTCTTATAAACCTCTTGCTAAAAATAAACTAGTAAGTTAGTAATTCATTGGAATCCAGTTATTTTCAGACTAAACTTTCCATTTATGTCTTTCTTAACCTAATAGATACACACATTAAACATCAAACACAATAACTATACATGTTATTAGTACTTCATAGTTTATAATATGCTTTAAAAAGATTATCTCATATGATCCTCAGAAAAATCTATTATCCCAAGTTAAAGTTAGGAAATACGAAGTTCAGAGAGATTAGGTAACATTCCCTGGGTCACTAAATGACACTGTCAGATCTCTGCTTCCTAGTTTAATATTCTTTGCTCTACTGCATGCTGTGGGTTAATGTTAATTTCACTAAATCAATATAATATCAACAACGTGACTCCGACAATCTGACAATTTCTCTACAGGCTGTTTTCTTCAACTAAACATTATCTTCCTCCTGATACCTCTGTGACAATAAATTACTAGAACTTTAAAGTCATAGTTAGGCTGTTCATCAAAACGTGCACAAGGGGTGTGGAAGTCACAAAGCAGGTTCTGAGAATCAAGTGTGTTGGTCTCCTGAGTGTCATAAAGAAATACGGAGATTCTTATGAAGAAAAAATTGACAGGCACCTTTATGGTTTGCATCTAAATTAGCTCAAGCCATGTCTGTACTGGCAAAATAAAATTACTATATTTTTTAATGTAAAATTTAGTTAAATATTTTCAAAACATTGTTAAGAAACTAAAAAGAAAAACAAATGACCAATATTGTCAATGTAACAAACAGAGACCCAGTTGTAAGGTGGATCGGATGTAAGTTATGGAGTTTGCCAGAGCTCTGAAAGAGTGTATTCTCTTCAGGAGCATCAACAATTTATTTTTAAGAGCAGTTATTCACCAGAGGGTCAGGCATCATTTAAACTAAATGTAAAGCTCTGGAAGGGACTTCTTCTCTGGCACATGCTATATTCATCTTCAGAAATGATGGTTTAAACAAACCTGCAAAACTCTGTTTCAAAATATATTACTTCAAATTGACATAATCTTTCATAGAATATAGAAATGTTTGTGCTTACCCACCATTACTTTGAAATAAGCAGAGGTTTTGGTGTTATTTCAATTTTCTATTTATTTTTAACAGTAATCAGTATCACCTTACTCTTGAGAAATATGGAGAAATTGGTCATTAAGAAATTAAAATAGTTGCTTAAAATTATCTTAATCAACAATAAGATCAAAATTAGAAGAACATCACTAGCCCATGCCATTTCAAAATTTAACAAAGCTGTTTCTTAAATGTGTACATTTAAAAGAAGAAAAGGTGGTAGGGAGAGAGAGGAGAAAAAGAGGAAAAGGAGCAGGGGAAAGGAAAAGGTAGGAAGAAAGGAAGGAAGGAAGGCAGGGAGGAAGGCAGGCATCTGAGACTACAACTTGATGAGCTACATTTCTTCTAAATATTTACTAAACAATTATTCAAAGAATAAAAATAAAGCATTTAGGAAAAATAATGACAGCTGTTCAACCACAGAACAATAGTATATGTCTCCCAACTATTTGTTTATTATAATTCAGATATTATCACCAAATTTGCTTAATGATTTCAAGTGTGAAAGCCACAAAACATCATTTTAATTCATTCCTAGAGTGTTGTCTTGGCAATCAGTTAAGAAAATTATAGGATTCAGTGGTCTGGCTATATATAAAACAAAGGCAGAAACATAAATCCCTTCTTCAAATACTTGACTGATGTAATGATTTTAATGACTTGCATACTATTGTTCTTCATTCTTAGGAATGGATTATATTTCTGGAAACTGACTTGACTGATTAAGTTTCATCCAGTCTCACTCTGGATTTTGCTGCTGAATATGATCATTTCTACCACATGAACAGCAGGAGCCAAGCATCTGCCTCTTTATTGTAGCTTCCATGGTATTATTGTCGAATGTGTAAGCCAGTGGGACCTTGCTGAATGAAGTCCGCAATTCAAATAATAAAATCTTTCATACACCAGAGAACACTTTGGAGACAACCCAAAGGTGAAACACAACATCTATTGCAATGAGCTAAGGCACAACTGAAGTAAGCTTTGAGAGCAGTCCTTCTCAAAGTGAAGTCCAACTGCCTTATGAACCAACTGCCTTGGAATTACTTGCACTGATGAATAAAAGATGGAAGATTCCTGGACACCTCTTGAGATGTACACAATCATAATTTCTAGAGGCAAGTCCCAAGCATCTGCACAAGCTCACCTGGTGATTTTTATATACACTAAAATTTTTAAAGCCACTGTTTTATTTATTTTTTCACTGTTTCGAAGTCTTCGGTACATACAACTCTCAGATGCCGATATATTAGGTTGGTTGAAAGTAATAGCAAAACTGCAATTACTTTTGCACCAACCTAATCGTTCCCCTGAAGCATTTTTTGAAGTAGAACAGTTTCTTATTATAGGCTGTCATGGAACCCAAATGGGTAGAGTAAGGGAAAAGTCAGAGGCTGGAGAAATGCCCTGCCAGGTTGCCAAGCACAGAACTTGAAAAAAAAATTAATTCTCGTTGTTTTAATAAATAAATATCATGGGGTAGGGTTTTTTTTTTGAAAATATGCTACAACATAAAATATAAATTTAAGAATTTTGACATTTATTTCCCAAACTAGATTATAGTGCTAATGGCACAGTATTGACACATATACATATAGCACATGGGTAGACACATATGACAGAAAAACCGTGTCTTTCTTTGCCATATCCACATGCCACATATGCTGGAACTTATTAACATTCTGTTGAAGTGGTCAGACTGTTCTTGGTGTGCTTGTTTTTTCTTTGGGAAATCTATTGCCCTCTCAGTGAGGAAGCATTCAGTTACCAAACTATTCCTGGTTTTAAGTAATCTGCAAACTTTGTCTTGTAAACACTTACAGATATACCACAGAAGTCCTCAGAGTTACCTTGGAAGTAGCCCAAATTATTCTCAAACATATCTTGCTCATGCAAAATAAATATTGAAACCATTATTTCAGAGAAACTATTTTTCTAACCCAGCTGCTTTTCAAACTGAACGTCAAGGGCATCGCCTTAGATGTTGGAAATGCAAAGCTGCATTTGGTGAGATCGCCAGTGGTGAATAGGAATTATAGGGACAACTGCCTTCCCTCCTTCCCACTCATGTAGCCTTTGCTGTTCACCTTTACCTGCCCTTTATAAAAGAAGAATAATGACTGCAGATATAGAGCAGAGCTCTAATTTAGCCTTGCTCTCAAGGCTTCACCTCCCTTGAATATTTCCTTTACAGCTGGCATTAGCAAACAATGGTCCATGGGCCAATGTATCCTGCAGCTAACTTTTGTAAACAAATTTTATTGAACACAGCCACACCTACATATTTATATATTGTTAATGGCTGCTTTCCCACAGCAAAGTTTGAGTAGAGGCAAATACTGGGGCCTGCAAAGCTAAAAATATTTATTATCTCATCCTTTGCAGATAAGGTTTGCCTACCACTGAACTAGATAATATTTACAGTTGCCTCAGTAGTAATCCTTGTCAAACAGAGGTAGGAAGAGGCAGAGGTGGTCTATGCCTAGCATGGTGAATGGAGAAATTTTATATAAATATTATTGCAGGAAAAAGGGACAGTTTGATCATAAAAAATGAAAAATGTCTGTTCTTAAGTAAAATAACTTCTTTCAAAAGTGAGAATTTCACTAAGATGCTATTTTGTAAAGTAGGTCAGTAATAACCGAGTTATCACTATATGTTTGATTTTAATAAATATATAGTAATCTACATAATTTCCCCAAATAATATTAACACAATTATTTTGTTTTCCTCTTCTATATTATTTCATTCATTCACTCACTCAACAATTCCTTAATAAGTACCCATGCTAGACACTTGGTACACAAAAATAAACAAATAGATTTTCAGGAAATGTTTGTCAAGTGCAAATTTTGAACTTATATTTGAATTTATAAATAAATGAAAACTATCAGTCTAGAAGAGTTTCTCTCCCCAGATAAAGTATGCTATATGATCATATACAATCAGGGAACGCAATCTATTGCAAAACACTGATACAATATAGATTATTATCAATGGATTTTCTAAAGAATGACATTTGATAAAGCAGTCTAAACCATGGTATTACTATTTTTGTTAAAAATATTGTAACCCTACTCACAGAGCTTAATGAAGAGGAGATTAGGACAAATAAACTTCTAACAACAACAGGGTTCTAGCATAAAGGAAAGGTAGCACGTTAGGGAAGCCACATGATATGGCAATGGAGTGGAGATGTAGATCGTCTCCTGGAAAGTCTTCCATGGAAGGTGATATCTACCGTAGTAGGTTTGTCATTGCCAATTGTGGTGACAGAAGCTGCGGTGGGGATGGAAGCCATACTGCAGAAGGTTGAGAAATCACTGAAGAAACAAAGTGGAGTAGCAGATTTAGGTCATGCTTTTCATATGTTTAACTGTGAAGAAGAAGAGAAGGAAAGGGTGGTAGCTGGAAAGAAACACCAGGAGGAGGTTATGACCAGGAAAACACATAAACAGGGCTTCTAGAAAGCTACCCATGTTCTATTTTTTAACCTGGTAGATAGCTACACGGTTGCTTGTATTTCAACTATTAAACTGAAGCTTTTCAAATAAAAAGCTAAACTGTATGTTTTATGTACTTTTTGTTTGTTAGTTGGTGTATAGTATTATCAAATTTAAAAAATATGTATGAAGGTATCATTTTAAGGCCACAAAAGAAATGTAAAAGAATAAATCTAACAAAAAATATGTGTGAAGAAAATTATAAATCTTCATTGAAAGATATTTTTTGAGAATCTTCTCTATCTGGAAAGGTATATAATGCTTTCATATAGGAACTCCAAGAATCACGTAAATGCACATTCTGTCAAATAAACCTATACATTAAATGCAATTCCAGTAAAAATCTGAATAGGGCTTTTCTATGGAATATAAGAAAGTAATTCTAAAATCCACATGGCATTCCAAAGGCTTAAAAACAGCAGAAACATGCCTAAAATATAAAAGGTCAGATGTCATGCCTTGTCCAATATTAAGACTTATTATATCATAAATAGAACAGATAAGAGGTATAAGAATATATAAATAATATGAGTGGACAGACATAGAAATAATAGAGATAAAGCCAAGCATATATAAATGAGTCTTACCAAAGCTGACCTTGCAGATTGGTAAGGAAAGAATTACCAATATTCAATAAACATGCTGGGAGAGTTATTATTCATATGAAAAAATAAGACACACAGGATCTTGACCTAACATGCTACAGAAATCTTAAATTCTAGATACATGAAGTATTTCCTTTTCATAAAGTAAAAATCCATAAACCTTTAAGTTGTCAAATAGAATAGTATCTTAATGAGCTTCAGGTAAGAAAAGCTTTGTTAACAAGACAAATGGTATGAACATAAAGAAAAAGATTGATCTATTTAGCTACATTACAATTAAGAACTTCTGTTTCTTAAAATACACCATGAGTGGAATAAAAAGACAAGCTACCACCTGAATGAAAACATTTGCAGTATCTGTAAATAAAAAGCATTAGTATTTAGGATACATAAAAGTTCTTTTTAATCAGTGAGAAAAAGACACATAACCTCAAGTAAAAATTGCAATAGACATAAACAAGAATTAAACAAAAGAGGAAAGACAAATGAACCATAAACTTGTTAAAACATGCATCTTCATCAGGAATGCAATCAGGAAATACAATTTCAAACCTCAATGAGATACAATTTCATGCAAAATTTTAAAGTAAGTCAATGTCAATTTTTGTAAAAATATGGGACAAGAAGAACTCTTAGCCACTGACCGTGTACATATAAATTGGTATAACCACTTGGAAAACTATTTGTCACATAAAGCTGAACATGTATGTATGCTGCAGCCTTGTAATTCTACTGCTAAGAGATCTTACATCTATATACTAGAAGACATATAAGAATATGTACAGCAACATTGTTCTGAACAGCAACAGTCACAAATGTTTACCAAAACAAATGCTCGACAAAGTGTGCTGTATTATTGTTTTTATACAGTTATGTGTGATATGAGAGGTGGAGCAATAACTTACGGTATATTCATATGTTGAATTCTCTCAAGTGATGAAAAGTACCTTATAAGAGTACTTTATAATAGTACTTTATAAATCAATAAAAATGAATCTCAAATAATTTTAAGCAAAATATGCAAGGCATAGAATACATATATCTTGTGTTAGGATTTGATTTTCATAAAATTCAATATCAACAAATTAAACCTACTATTAGGGTATATACATGTGATCAGACACAAAATATAGAAAGAGAAAGGAATGTGATCTCAGAGGGATACACTGCTATAATGTTTTATTTCTTAAGCTAGATGGTGGGCACATGGGTGTTAATTTTATTTGTTGTAATTTTACAGTACATGTATGCATTTCATATATACCTTTGTATGTATATTTTCCAAATCTCTTTAAGGAAAATATCATATGCCTTAAAAATAGGAAATCTTTATGAGAAAAACTAACCAATGAATTTTATCTGATCATTTGAACATTATGAAGTTGATTCCTTAAAATACCTCAACATAATCCAAGGAAGTAGTAAATAATCTCTGAGCTAGGAAGAAAAGAAAAAAAAATCTAACAAAACTATTATGAGGGTAAAAATTACCAAAAGAAGGACTCTAAATAGGCAAAAAGCAGAGGATTAGGTGGAAAAGGATGAGAAATTATTTAACAAAGTGTTAAAAAATTTGGCACACTGCTTTCTGCATGCCACTTTATGTTGCCTCCAAAAATACAATAAAGATTCCAAAAAAGACAGATAAAGGGAAAATAGCTATTTTTCCAGAAAAAGCAAATAAAAATTAGTAGCTTCAGTTTGCAAATGTTCATGAGGGAACAAGTTTACCTTGTGTTTTCATAAATCATGTTTCATTTGTGTGAGAAATAGAGAAGAAAATATTCTAACGTAAACGCACTTAAAAATTTACTAATCTTTTCCTGTTGTCATGTAATAAATACATACATAGAGATGTGTTATAATAAAAGAATAATTCTTTACGTGACTGTGTAAAAGAACCAAAAAATCATGCAAAAGATGCAAATTCCAGAGGGTTAAAGTGTTACTTTTTTTGGTGGTAGTATGTATTTTATTCAGAGAAGACAGCTGGACATTTGATGAAACTAGAAATGAATATAAGGTCTTTGACATTTGAGTTTTTCCTCACTTTGAACCTTGTCCAAGTGGTGAATGAGTCATGACCAAATATTTTCACAACCTACTAGACATTTGGTGATCATTGAGCCATGAGCTGATGGTCTTCCATCATTCCTTGGTGGGCAGATGTCACCACCAGTAATGAGGCTTTTGCTTAAAATCTGCTAAGGAGCCAGAAAGCAAGAGGGTCTGGAGACTGAACAGCCCATTCAGGGCCTGCAGTGGCCCTACCCAGGTAGGAACAGAAGGCTCCAGGCCAACGCCAGCTGGTAAATATAGTTACATCCAGTATAACAAAGAGGGGTTTTACTTTGGATTGCTGTCTGTCTGGCTCCTCTACCAGCATTTAGTTGACAGGACGAAATTTCACAAATCTGCGTGCTTTGAGGACCATGACTTTGTCTGAATCAGCCATTCTGAGGATCTCAGTTCCATAAACTTTACAATTGACACTTCATATGGTATGTCATGGTAAATTCTGGTCAAAAGTCTATCAGCTACAGATCAGCAGAATCTTAGAATACGTAGATGAGTAGGCTGTGCTCCATAGGCAACTGGTTTACACTACAGATGTAGTTCTAGAAATGAGGCAGAAGATAACATTCTCAAAATAATAATACTCTCCATTCATACAAAATATTACAATTTTGAAATGATTTTATATACCCTTGGAGGTGGAAAATTTTAATTTCAGAAGGAAAAAATATATATATATATATTAAGCTCACACAGATAACACAGGACTGACCCAGGACATATTCTGAGCATAAGTTAAAGTCTAGTGTTGCAACACCAAAGACATGGAATCAACCCAGGTGCCCACCTGTAGTGAATTGGATAAAGCAAATGTGGTACCTATACACCATGGAATACTGCAGAGCCATAAAAAGAATGAGATCATGTCCTTTGCAGAAGCATGACTGCAGCTAGAGCCCATTATCCTAACCGAATTGATGCAGGAACAGAAAATGAAGCACTGCATGTTCTCATTTATAAGTGGGAGCTAAACACTGGGTACTCATGGACACAGAAATGGCAACAATAGACACTGGGGACTACTAGAGAGGAAGGGAAGGAGTGGTTGAAAAACTGTCTATTGTATACCATACTCACTGTCTGGGTGACAGGATCAATCCACAGCATCATGCAATATGTCCATTTAACAAACTTGCACATGTATCCCCTGAATCTAAAATAAAAATGGAAATTATTATTTAATAATCTAGTGTTGGATCCTCTCCACCACAGATGTTTAAACATAGTAACAAGAATAGTGGTTGGCCAGGCGCCATGACGCATACCTGTAGTCCCAGCTACTTGGAAGGCTAGGGCAGGAGGATCGCTTAAGATCAGGAGTTCCAGGTTACAGTGAGCTGCACTCCAGACTGGGTAACAGAGCAAGACCAGACTCAACTTAAAAAAAATTGTAGTAGTAGCTGCCATTTTTATTAAGCAGCTAGTATGTATGAGGCATTGTATTATGCACTTTGTACTTCTGTGTCTGAATTTAAAATATTAAATTATATTTAAACACATAGCAAGAACTTTCTCTGTTTAATCCTTTAATTACAATAAAGATTTCTTATCAGTTTCTAAACTTAAATGCCCTTATTTTGCTCTCTTTAACTGGAGCATAACTGTATTGATTTTATACACATATATAAATTAGACATTAAATATATGTATTTATATATTTTTACATTATACTAATTTTATATTTTGCAATTTATTTTATTTGTATAATTTTATATATTTTGTATAATTTTATATATTCATATATTTAAAATATGTTATAATTCTTATAATTATAATGTATAATTATATATTCCATATATAAAAGATAGTTTATATGTATATATTATATATAGTGAAGCTATATTTTATAATTTTGTTATAATCAATTATATAATTACACATAATCATGTAATAATTATTTATGTTATTTCACATGTGAATGAAATTAGTACAAGAACAGTATTATAAATTAAGAGTTGATCATTTTACTAAACTTTAAAAAAAAATTGCATGGTCAATATTTGAAACTAAAATTTTTCTTAGCCATTATTTTAATTTTAGTTTTTACCCTTAGTATCACAAAAACAAATTACCCTGGAGGGTTCTATTTAACAGATATTTATTGAAAGTTGGCTGTGCTAAGAGAGCAGGAGCTATACAGAAGTGAGATCAGACAGTACCCTTAAGAACTTTATTATCTACTAAAAAGAATAAAAACACACAAATAGAAGATATTGAGAACTGACCAGAATTTGTTTTAAGGTCTTCTAAATAGAAAAGTTAGCATATTTAAAATTAACCTAAAATATATTTAAATGAATATTTTAGCATGGTAAACTAGTATTTCTAAGTTCTGAAAAGTCAACTCAAAATAAATTCAGAGTGGTTCCAAATATTGAGTCACTAAACTGACTCCTAAGAATAAAAAGACACAGGACACAAATTGTGTCTCTTTATTTTCATTGATTTATTTCAGCACAATTCATCATATTGGGTTTTCTCATTGGCAGAAAACTTTATTCTTGCATTTTTCATTTGCTACAAGGGCCAGCAAAAACGCACTGAAAGGCAAAGTGAATAAACTAAAATCTGTAGCTTCAAGCTCAATACCTAAAAAGGAAAATTTCAAACCATTAGCCCATATAAATATTCCCCTTCCTCATTTCTCATCCCAATCTCCCTGGGTCCTCCTGACAACACACACACACACACACCCTCACCAAACACCCGAATCAGTTATTCTATCATACAGCAACCTGATTCTACATCCAGTCCTTTTATGTCTACTTTTAGTTTAACCTAACCCAGAACAGTATCACTGATTAATAGAATATAATGCATGACAAGTGTGAATCTTTTTAAAGTGGGTTCTATTGCTAGAGAAGCAAACAAAATAATATGTTGCGGATTTCTGAATCTCCTTTTACCTCAGAAATCATATGCAATAATTAGAGGCATACTAAAAATCCAAACAAAGAGACCACTCGCTATATAGATCTACAAACTGGATGGTGTTACAGATGCCAAAACACAGTCAGAAAGATTAGCTTTCAGCTCCAGCCCTGCTGAGGAAGTTCCCTGAAGGATGAAAGAGGCCTCGAACAAAATGAGATGCTTTAGCTGATCAAGCCCTATTTGGTCACTTTCATCTTTGCGATGCATGGAAAAGGAGCTGCTTTCCTGCCAGCTCTTGGCACTGTGACCAGGCAGAGACATAAAGAGAGGCAAGGCAAGGCCAGCACAAAAGGGGAAGTGGTTAAAGGCAGCAGCCCATTCCAAAGAAACAAAGGTGCTGGCAGGAGACATTAACAAGGAAGACGCTTGAGCCTCCATGGTAAATAGAATGGCAATGGCCTAATAATAAACCTGAAAGACACAAGTGAGGATGGTTGCATGCAAAGTGGAGGGAAACCTTCCAATTACTGCTGTGGACAGCCCTATTAATCCTTAGGAGCACTCCTGACAAAAAGTCTATTCAATTTTCCCCCGATATATTCCATCTAATGGGAGCAGTATTATGTCTGACACTGAGGGTAATTACCTCATGAGAATTTCACATACAGAGAAGTAAAGTCTTTAATTTTCTGCAGGTGTCTTGGACACATTCTGCATAATTCTTTGCCCCAAAATGAGGTGTGCATTCCTCTTCTGCAGAGCTGCTTTCGGAATGGGATGGTTTGCATTTGAGGACTATAAGTAATAGTTATTTATCTTAGCCATTACGGAAAGCAAAGCATAGTATATTCTCCATCACATTACAAATGTCATTAGTAACTTCAGCAAAGCTCAAATAATATATATTTCATATATGTATTGTGTATATACTCATATACATATAAATCTTGTTATAACACTCCTCTGGCTCACAACCATTAGCAGCAGATAAGTACTTATGAATCCTTTTATATACATTAGTTATGAGAGTTTCAACAAGACTATAACCCTGTAGGGAGACACTTAACTGTTTACGCCTGCCAGTTTATGAAACTTGCAAGCAGTTGGAATTGTACAGGAAAGAGAATAAATAGAGAGGACAATATTTAAGGCTGTTTTGTTTTCTGAAATAATTATACACCTAGCATGTCTTGTTGATTTATTCTAAAGATGCCTAAGCCAAACATAAACAGATAATATTTATTGCTGAATTACATAAAACAGTTTTATCATTTTAGCATTCGATCCCTTTTGTATAACAAAGAAAGCATCCCTTAACAGTAGAGGTGTGACAAAAAGGATGTTTAACATGTTAAGCAAAATATGCACAGGAAGAAAAAACTGTTTAAAAAAAATGATTTCCAATGGTGGAGCAGTCAAGAGTATAGAAATAGATTATAACGTGGCACACTTCATTCACACTAATGCAGAAATAATTAAACATTTCTTAGAGTTGATGACTTTACTACTGAGAAATTCTTATACAGGAACAAAGATGATCTTATTTTTTTCTACTAGGGAATAGATTACATGATCAAGACCACACTGCTTTGTGTCATATATGTTCTTTATGAATGTGTTTTCTTAAAAATTCACGTTGTTAACTAGAAAACAATGACACTTCAGATATCACGATTTGGTTTATTGAAGAGGTGGCTGAATCCTTTGTTTCTAAATTGGTTGTACTTTCAAAATGGCCATGATTCTGGGTTATGGAAGCTACGCCTGCATGGGGCAATCGGATTGTTGCCCTGAGTTCACCAGCACTCTCTGCCATTCAGGGATTCATCAACAGCCCAAACTAACTGTTCAGGTTTCCTTCTTATCCAGGTGTCTTAAACATTGCAGAACATTTCTGAATGTGTTCAGAAAATTTCCGGAAAACCTGACTATATCTAAAAAAATTTTGTATTACAGTTCAACTTTAGCAAAAAATTAACATGTCCTTGAGAGCAAGTTATCTTTAATTTTCTTTTTGAAATTAGAATACAAAACTTTAATTAATTATTCTGAGGAAGTGTTGCCTTCTACTTAAAAGCCCGAGGCATCCTTTCAGACAGAGAAGACTAAGGATGTGCTCGTGTTTTTCTCCCTCCTTTCCTCCTGAAAATCCCAGTACATGTAGCAATCAGTGCTTCTGGTAATTGCAAAGGACATGCTGTCCTTGGCTTTCAATATTTCCCAATTTACTCAAGCAGGCAAAGACATCCATCAAGTCTTCAAGACATAAACTTACTGGCATCCTATAAGACTTCCCCAAAAGTCTCCTGAGGCTGAATAGACTGCAAAAAAACTGACCTGGAAACTTTCATAACTAGTGTGCTAATCTTTAACTCAATAAGAAGTATAGACTTGCTAATGCCCAGTTACCCTTCATGCTCATGGCTAATCACTAAAGTTGGTCTCATTTCTTGATAAAAATGCCACAGGCAAAAATGAAGAAAGTACCAGTGATCTATTACTCCTCTCTGCTTATAAGCAGATACTACAATATGCTGTGTTTTTCTTTTAGAGGGAGAGTGAACAAAATCTTGGTTATCAGCTTTTTTTTCCCCATTAGTAGATATAAAATGGTTCTTTATGAAACATCTAAGTTCCAAATTTCCCTCTGTGAACTTACCACGGCTATCAAATATTGCAATCATGTAATTCTCCTGTATATTCTTAAAGAGGCATTGACTTTCAAATTAGGTCAATGTTAGTAAACACTATCTAAGACCAAGGGAACCTCAATCAGAAAGATAATTCAGCATAAAATATTCAAAGTAGAATAAGTTTAATACTCATAGTGCTCACTATTTTCTTTTCTTTTCTTTCTTTTTTCTTTTACATAAGAAGCTTTTCAAATACCCAACCCCCTGGCAATTCAGAACCGATTCAGGAAAGAACATTACTTCTTACTCAAGAATTAGTTCCAAACTAATACAGATGACGGAACAAGAAAGCATACATAGGAAATAAAATCTGAAACAGATGGCAGGAAGTCCTACATGAAGAATTATACATGCATAGATGATCCGGCCAAAGAAAATTATTCTAGCATAAACACTGGGTATTGAAGAGATGGTCAAGAAGGATGAAGTGAAATTGTCAGACCAATAAGTGGTCATCATGGGGCAAAATGTATTTTTAAATATACTACTGATGATGTAATTCACATTAGGGTATTCTAGCCTTATAGGTTCTTAGTAAGAAATGAAAATAGAACATAGCATTATTCACCCTCATTTGCATGCAGTAATTTCTGTAAAACTGTACAGAAATAAACATGCATTCTAAATACATGAGGATTCTGATATGAAAGGATGAATGAAGGTTCATAAATACAGCGTGTGTTGAGTATAAAGAGAGAAACAGATTAACACCTAGATTATATTTCTGTCTCCGAACAGATTTCTTTATTATTTTCATTCTTTGATACAGGGTCTCACTCTGTCACCCAGGCTGTAGTGCAGTGGCACAATCATAGCTCACTGCAGCCTTGACCTCCTGGGCTCAAGCAATCCTCTTGCCTCAGCCTCCCAAGTAGCTAGGACTGCAGGTGCACACCACCACACCTGGCTAATTGTTTCCTCAATTTTTTGTAGAACTGGGGTCTCACTATATTGCCCAGGCTGGTCACAAACTCCTGGCCTCAAGTGGTCCTTCCATCTCAGCCTTCCAAAGTGTTGGGATTAACATGTAAGCCACCACACCCGGCCTGAACAGATTTATTTTTAATGTCTCTGAGTTCTAATGCATTTTGAGAATTGTAGTCAATCTCCTTTATTTTTATTTCAGTCTTCCTTATAGCAGCTGTGCATGTTTAGCATTTCGTAAACAATTAAAACAACATGGATTAGGCTTCCAAACGGAATTATGAAATTTCAATAGATTTAAGGCTGATGAAGAAAGATTTATGCAATACAATTTGACACTTCTATTTCTAGTTATGGACAATGTAATACAAATATGACTTTCACAGATTATGTCAGGACTGTCAGCTTTAGCTGTACATTTTAAAAATATTCAGACTAAATTAAAATAACCTGTTTCCAGCCTTTGACTTATTTAAATTTTGTGTTAAAAGCTGTACAGAGATGTAAGGAGAACCATTATTTTACTGAGCATTTACTATATTCTAGCCAGTATTCAATGGGCTTCACACATGGTGATATATTTCATATTCAAGATCCTCTAGGATTGCTTACTGTACTTACCCTTGCTTTGTAGATGAGGAAGTTAAGTAAACTTGTCTTGTTCAATACTGTTAAGTAGCATAGCTGGGATCCAAACCTAGCTCCCAAATTCACCCAACTGTTTGGTACAGTTCTGTTTTTTATATCTGACACATCCATAAACATTTATTTACCTCTTATTCTCTATTATCTAAAAACAAAATCTCTTTTTTACAAAATTTCTCTTACTAGACATGAATTAGTAAACTATACCCCAATACTCATAAAACTATTCTCTTTAAATTTAGACACACAACTGAATAAATGAACATGTGTGTTCTTTACCCCTCTGGCTGAAATGAGTAAGAATTGTTTTGGAAAAAAAGCTAATCTAATACTTAATTTCTCTACTATAGCTATACAGTAGTACATTTACAGAATTTCACAGTAGTATCTTGGAAATTCATCTTTTTGCCAGATACTATAATATTTAACTCTCTGATATTGAATTCCTATTACTTTGTGTACATTCAAAATTTTTTTAACTGTACGCATTGCCCATCCAAAACATTAAATTAAAAAGTAGAAATTTGGCCAGGTGCAGTGGCTAACGCCTGTAATCCTAGCACTGTGGGAGGCCAAGGTGGGCAGACCACTTGAGGTCAAGAGTTCAAGACCAGCCTGGCCAACATAGTAAAACCTCAACTCTACTAAATATACAAAACTTATCAAGGTGTAAGGGTGTGCACCTCTAGTCCCCAGCTACTCAGGAGGCAGAGGCAGGAGGATCATCTGAGCCTAGGAGGTGTAAGTTGCAGTAAGTCAGCATCACTCCACTGCACTCCAGCCTGGGTGACAAAGACCCCATCTCAAAAAAAAAAGTAAAACTTTAAAAATAAATCAAATTAAAAATTAGAGGTATTTCAAAGGACAGTGTAGTTCAAACTTACTTATGATTTTTCCCACATTTGTACACCTTCTGTACAATTATACATTCAATATTTTGATCAAGTTGTACCTTTTTAATTTAAATATATGTTTTAAAAAGAAATTTTTCAGAAATAGAAAACTAGCATTACTTGCCATAAATAGAAAATGACTATAACTATATTTGCTTTTTAAACAATTTCTTTAACTTTTAACAGTATTTTCACACCTTCCAATGCCTGGCACCTGGTTTCTCAGTGTGAAAAGGAGACTATCACAGTTGGGGCATATGCAACATGAATGTGGAATCATATTTAAAATAAAGTTGTGCAAATAATATTTATGGAACACTGCAGGAAGTTTGTTTTTTCCTTTACATATCTTAATTTTTCCTTTGGATCAAGCCAAAGGAAAGTCGTCTCATTTGACAACTTAAGCATGTATTTGTTGTTCTTGTAGAATTGCAATTGAGCATTATGCTAATAATTTCTCCTAAGGCCACTTTTTAAATGTAAATATCTTCATCATACTGTTGAGTCAATAATCTAGCATGTAGTCTAGGATATGTTCCACTCCATTGCATAATTTCCTCTTTAAGATGACTTATCACAGAAACAATTTCAGTCCTTAGTGGCAGGAAAAATTTTGTGTCTCCTAAACAACTGGCTTGTATGTGAATTTTTACTCAGGAACACTTGTTTGTGATCATGTTTCCCCCTTTGCTTTGTTTGCTAAAGGGACCAGAGGTGATCCCTTCAATCTGCATAGGAGCATATAATATTACATTTTAGGTGCTGACCTTGACCCCGAATTTCAAAACATTGCTGCCTTATTTTCCTTTGGTCTAAATGCTCTCAGTTATTTATACTTAGCTTCTTGTGTTTTATACATTTTCATAAGTCATTTCAAAACTTTTGTGGAACATGTATATATAGAATGTATATTCCATATGTACAGGTAGTATATATGCATGTGTAACCATTGTGATCAGTTTCTATTATTTATAACATCTTTCAAAGTGTCCATGAAAAACAAGCAAAGTTAATAGTCATTATATGTCATATAAAATAAGACTACTCTGTCCTGCCCTTTTTGCCTTACCCTGCCTGGTAGATTCTCTTAGTCTGTTGGTTGTTGTATTATTCGGAGTTCTTCAGAGAAACAAAAGAAAGGAGTGGGGAGAGAGAGTGAGAGAGAGAGAGAGAGACAGAGATAGAAAGAGAGAGAGGGAGGGAGAAAGACATTTAAGGAATTTGGCTCAGGTGACTGAGGCCTGGCAAGTGCGAAGTCTGCAGGTCAGGCCAGGGCTGGAGATACAGAGAAAAGTTGATGTCACAGTCTTGAGTTTTAAGGCAGTCTGAAGTTAGAATTCCATCTTTCTCAGAGGAATCTCAGTTTTGTCTCTTAAGGCCTTTAACTGATTATACAAGGCCCACCTACATTATGGAGTGTGATCTGCTTTACTCAAAGTCTACTGATTTAAATGTAAATCATATCTAAAACTACCCTTAATGTGACACCTAGACTGGTATGCAACCAAAAACTAGATACCATAACCTCCCCAAGTTGACACAAGAAAATTAGCCATCTCAGCGGCTCATACGTAAATTTTAAATTTTAGAAACTGTGAACATTACAGATGACCAAGATTAATGAATTGGTTTTGCTATCTTAAATCCTAAGTAGTGTGTCTTAAAGCTTCAATGATTCTGTAAAGCTGAACATATCGTATCCTGAATAATTGTAAACAAAAATATTTTTCGCATAATAAACACAATTCCACTGAGCAACAACACTACTAATGTAAAATAAAGACCCTTCTTTACACTAGTGAAGTGCAGTAGTGACAGAAGGGGAAAGGGGAGAACAAGGAGTTTGATCAATAACTGATTGTGAAAAATCAATTTTGATAACGCCCTACTTTCACACCAGCTGTAACGTATTTAAAGCCTGAATCTGAATTTGTGGCCCATACAAAATATTGCAGTGTCCTACAACAGATGTCATTTGAGCTTTGGGAAAGAGATCCTTGGCCTGACATCATAGTGCTCTGATAGCTTCCTTCCTACAGACAAGGAGCAGGAAAATTGAGAAAGTCACTACTGTAACCAGAAACAGCATATTAATATCAAATATAAATCTGATAGTACTGCATCCATTACAGCAGTCCTCACATTCACACCCAATTTCATTACAAAATTAGGATTGGAAACGGCTGGTATTCTGGCAAGTAGTTTCAGGGCACAATCAAAACCTCATGTCACCTGAGGCATTCTGAGCAAAATTCCAGACTGCTAAGAGCACCACCTAATTTGCCTATACAGTTACATACGTCTTCCACAAATATAAAGAGTGCAACAGTGATATTTGCTTGCATTTGGACATTACCTGATAAGTGGCTTCAAAGGACTTGTATTTTTTTCAACGTTCACACAGTAGAATTCTGAGATCATCAGCTCTGTATATGCTTTCTGGTCTGAGGGAAAAGTTGACCTTATGTTGTATTTAATTGCTCTGCCCACAGCACTTAAGGATTATTTGTAGCACATGTACTTAAAAAAGCATTATCACCAAAACACTTAAAACAATTGCAATATGATACTGATTGTCACATCTTTGCTGTGTAGAAGTTTAAACGCAAAATATTCATGATTGACCCTTTTAATAGTTACAGATAGAATAATATCCGAGGTAATAACTATCCTTTAAGTATTCTTCTATGTGCTTAGCCTTTTCTCATGTACATATGCATTGTCAGCAACTCCATCAGTCAACAGAAATTAGGAAGCATTACTTTGTCATGTGCACAAGACACACATGGATAAACAGGACATGGCTCCTCAAGAATCTTATAGTTTTCTAAGGGAGAAAGAGAAGTACTCAGTTAAAATACAGCACGGTAATTGAGTATCATGAGCATTTAGGAAACTACAAATCTCTTAGTATGACCAGGGCACAGGGCTTAACATGAAGTATTATTAGAGCTGTCCGTGATTATAGTATAAAATTAAGAGGCATTATTGAAGGCCCAATTCTAAAGCATGATTTTGTAATGATACAAATCTAAATACTATACCATAGCCATGCCATTCTGATTGTAATCATTCTGGTTTTAATAGATGATGTAACTGGGGCTTAGAGACATTTACCAAGCCAACACTGTTGAGCATTTTGTTTCACACAGAACAATGGCTCCCCAAATATATCTATATCATAATCCCTGGAACTGGTAAATACGTTGCCTCACATGACAAAGAAGACTTTGGAGATTAAACACATTTATTGAGATGGGAAGATTATCCAGGTGGGCCCAATAAGAGGGAGGCAGAAAAGTCAAGAGTCAGAAAAGGAGATGCAACAAGAGAAGCAGAGTTGAGTGTTGCAGGGAAGGATCCCCAGAGCAAAGAAGGAGGGCAATACTAGAAGTTGGGAGAAGCAAGAAAGTGAATTCATCCTAGAACCTCCAGAAGTAAGGCAGCCCTATGGACACCCTGACCTCCATACTGTAAGATAATAAATGTGCATTGTCTTAAGCCAGTAGTATGCCAGCATTATCATAAGTGCTTTGCATGAATGAAATAATTTTAGCCTCATTAACATGAGTCAAGTACTGCCTTATATCATATGTGGTCTTTACAACAACACTTATAATGTAGGTACTGACTGTCTACCCATTTTGGAAGTGTGGAAACCAAGATACAAAGAATTAAAGTAATTTGCCTAAGGTCATACACTTACATTGACAAAGCTTGAGTTTGATCCCCGGCAATCTAGGGTACATCTCGACTTGAAGTGTCTTCTTTTCCACATTCACACACTCACACTTATTAAACATCAAAAACAGTGTCTTCATCTGTGTTTTCCCCTGAAAAAGCAGAGCCTAAGAAAAAGTTTTGTGTGCAAGTAGTTCATTTTGAGTATTGATCCTAAGAAGGAGGAATAGGGGACTTGGAATAATGAAAATAGAAGAAGCCAGTCCAAGGATTTATGATCAAGCTGTATTCATTGATAACAACTAGGGTCTCATTCCACAAGATAATGTCTAAGGAGTGTGGAGAAGGCATCTCAGAATTGCCTACTCAAGGAACAGAAGAGGGAAATATGCCAGCTTTTATCTCCTATTGATCCAAGGTTCTGTACTCGGTGTTAACTTTTCACACTTTCAGGGCTATATATACACCAGATGAGATGAGTGGGTTTCTAAGGTCTTTAACTTGGAGGCAGCTGAGAAGCCTCATGGTGACAGATACCAAATTCAGCCAGGGTGAGGATCTGTCAGGTTACACCTGCCCCAGTTGAGTGCTGTGGCAATAGCTCGAGAAATAAATGTGAGCTGTAAAAATGTAAGAGCATCAGCTGGATGTGGTGGCTCACGCCTGTAATCCCAGCACTTTGGGAGACCGAAGTGGGTGGATCACCTGAGGTCAGGCGTTCAAGACCAGCCTGCTCAACGTGGTGAAACCCCATGCCTACTAAAAATACAAAAAATTAGCTGGGCGTGGTGGCAGGTGCCTGTAATCCCAACTACTTGGGAGGTTGAGGCAGAAGAATCGCTTGAACCCAGGCAGTGGAGGTTGCAGTGAGTCAAAATCATGCCATTGCACTCCAGCCTGGGCAACAAGAGTGAAACTCTGTCTTAAAAAAAAAGAAAGGAAGAAAGAAAAGAGCATAAAAGGAGTCTAACACAGCTGGTCCCTGGATTTCAAAGTCCAAATTCTTTCCATCGTATCATGATGCATCTCCTCAAGTAATCACTTGTTTTTGCACTGATAAGTTCTGATGTTTTGGAAGATCAGGTTTCTGCCATAATAGTGACCAATAAAATGTATTGTTCTTGTATATCCCATGAAAGGTGGATTATGCTGTTTTATATGGATTACTTTTGTCTCACTAAATGGATATCAAATTCCTAGAAAGTGGATATAGTAACATTTACCACTTTTGTTCTTTTCACAATATCCAATTCAACAATGGACTTAAAATAGGAACACAAAAAATATGCACTGATTAGTACTCATTTGAATTTCAACCTCTCAGATACTAGTTTTATTAGTAATTACTGCCAAAATGTAAATAGCCCCACTAGGGATTTTAGAAAATGCTTTCTTCATGTTTTAATGCACCTTTCAAATCTGTTGTCATTCTTTCTTCTTTTAATTTTAATAGCTTAATGCTTTTCATCCAAATATAGCACATAATTTGACTTCTGTCATTAGACAGGAGAATCACCAAGGACCAAACCTGGAAATCCTGAAAAATGTTTCTTTCCAGATGGATCACACAATTCAAATTGAACAAAGTAAAGTTCTAAGAAATCCTCAGTATAATCATATATTCATATATTTGTCATTTTTATAAAGAACATATTTTATCAATTGGACAGCATATACAGTACAACAAACCATACAAAGAATGACAGCATTAGAATGTGGGCTAATATGGTTACAACTCTATGGCATTAATTTGAGGCCAATTAAATAGACTGTGATATATTATTATTTTATATATCTGGCCAGTAAGTGAGAGACAGCCAAGCATTTTGTAACTTAGCAGCATAGGGAAATTTCTCAGGACGTAGCACTCTTTATTTACCTCATCTCAAAGGCAAAAACATTTCCATGAAGAAATATCCATACTAAAATAAATACAGAAAGTAGAGTTTATTGGATATAATTATTTGAATTTGTTTGATATTTTTCTATCTTTTCTTGGTAATAATACCTGTGAAAATGGTGTTTTAGTTTTGGTATAAAATAAGGCAAAAAAGGTTCCACTGGGAATCACCGTCATTTGTTATCACAAAAATTAAAATTAAGTATTACACTAAAAATGTCTGTCATTTGGGAGACAGTAATCTGAAAAACTGACTACAGTCACAGTGAAAATTTGTTCTTGAGTATGGTTTTGTTTAATGGATAATTGTATATAAGTAACTTTCTATACACATGTATCATACAGTAATTACTTTTGATGATCACTATTTTAAAGTCATTTAAAGTTATAAATAACATAAAAAGTATTATTTTTCACTTTATCTGTATTTAATAGAAAAGTTTCTTAGAGCATAATTCTAGAAAAGTATCACAAAAAAAGTTTTTTATGTAATTAACACTTGGTAAGGATAAATCACATACTTAGGATTTTGGAGGTTTAGGATTTTGTGAGACTCATTAATCATGATCAAGTGCACCTTGAAAAAAACATTCTATGCCAATGAAAAGAACTATTCAACTATGGTAATAAATCATCAATTCACAAGGAAATGTGGGGGTTTCAGTTTTTATGGGCTCATTGGAAAGACCTGCATGCCATAAACACATATATTTGGTATTTGGAGTTACTGCTTTTAAAAATATGGGGAAAGAACAAAAAAAAATCTGTCAAATCAAAAAGATAATACAAGGTTCCAAATTTTTAACATCATAGATTCATAAGCTTCTTAAGAAAAGGCATGAATCTTAAAGACGTATCTTTGGAGGCCCGATACAAATAATAGAGAACAGAAATTTAAGACCTATTTATTCAAAACAATCCTATATTTGAAATGTGATATATTTAAAAATTAAGTAATTTTTTTTTTATATTTCATTAGGAGACAAGTAGCTATCACACTGAAGTTCAAGTTGCAATTTATATGTAGAAGCTTTCTATTCATACTGATGCTATTTTTTTTTCACTCCCTAGCATCTTCATAGTTTGAATATATCCCCCTAAAAGGCCGGTGCTGGAAACTTGAACCCCAATGCAACAGTGTTGGAAGGTAAGGCCTAATGAGAGGAGATTAGACCATGAGGGCTCCATCCTCATCAACTTATGGCAACTTATGGCAAGAGTGTGTTCATTATAAATGGGCAAGTTTTGACCTCTACTCTCTGTATTGCCCTCTCTCATCTTCTCTCTTACTCTTTTGTCTTTTTCATAGCACGCCACTGCAAGAAAGGCCTCACCACATGCTAGGCCCTCTATCTCAGACTTCCCTGCATTCAGGACTATGACCCAATAAATATCCGTTCATCATCAATTATCCCACTTCAGATATTCAGTTATAGTAGCAGAAAACAGTAAAAAATAACATCCCATATTTTCCATGTTCCTACAGTGCAATTTCAGAGAATGGCTTCCAATTTCTAAACACTGGTGAGCATGTACTAGACAGTAAGACTCAGTCAATCTTCTGGAATACTGGGAACACCAGGTAAAATATGTGAAACACAACATACAGCAACTTACCCTTTACTGGCCCATATCTGGCTGGTTGAAATTACAACATGTAGTTTATCTTGCAGGAATATTGTTTCTACCATCTGTGTTAAATAATACAATTACCTAACAGCAGTAAAAGGTATGCAGGTAATATCAGGAATGATATTAGACCATGAACAACCTTAGGTCTGTCATATTGGGAAGCTAGACCAAAAGAGAAGATCAAAACCCAAAGAAATGTAAAATAGAAACCTTCACAACATGAAGACTTAGCCATCCAACATCCCATCCAATAACTAAAATAAACAAAGCATCCATTTATCATGTTACAGTGTCTGGAATTCTTACTGGCATAGTTTCTGACAGTTTTCTGAGATATTTCCTTTGTTCACTCACACTAAATAATCTCAAACCAGATGTATGATGATCAGCCAGGATGAGGTGGAAGAAGTATTTATTCCCATTAACCTGTTAACAGATAAATATGTCAGAAATGCCATGTAGTACCATTTGATTCAAGGAAATAGAAAGACATATTTCTTCAGTTAAAAAAATTACCCAGTACATGTTATTTGTTTAAAAGCATCTTTTCTTTTCAGTATAGATATACTTTCATCACATACTTTTCTTCCAGAATGTACTTGTTGTTTTTTAAACTTCCTATTATAATTATATATGCGAGTTCTCAGCTGAGTGGTGTGCTGAAATCCCAGAAGGAAAAAACATAGGCAAAAGAGAAGAAAGTGGGGACAGAGCCAAAGGTAAGAGATAATCCCTGCTTTAATGATAACCCCAGTTAACTTGGCCAACAGCTCAAGTCAAAATGTACACAGTAGTTCTGTAAGCTAAGTTCAGACTGGGCCTTCACTGGTCAGTGGACACTGTTACATGAGGGTAACCCAGGCTTTTACAAGACTACAGTCAGTTAGGGTGAACTGGAAGGGATGGCTGTTACTCAGGAAATGTAGGGGAAGAGGCCAAATCTACAATGGTCCCTGCAACAAAAAATAGGGTCAATGGGTCAAGTCCATAACATGTCTGTGTGTGTACTCAACATGAAAACTGGACATCAAAGACCTAATTTTAGATGAAGAGTCTGAAATTTTGGTTAAGCCCACAGAGTGAACAAGGTCCAGCATTTGGAGAGTCCCTAAGGGCTTGTAGGCCCAGAATGTTTTGTGGAAGGTGCCAGTCTGGAGGGGAAGAGCAAATACACAGTTGATTTCTTAGACGGAAAAAACGGAAAAGTGTCATAAAGATCCATAAGTAGGTTTATTAGGATTTACCTTGAAACTTATGACATTCAGGGACTCCTCACCTGCACAGGCCTCTTCTAAAGATATAGAAGGAAGCCTAGTAATATGTTCCTGTGATCATAGGTTTCTGGAATTTTTACCAGTATAAAATAAAATAATTATAACATCAGAAGAAATTTGGAAAGACTCTTAAATTAGGAATGTCTCATTAAATCAAGTGAGGAAAAAAGGACTTCTGATAGGAAGAATGCTTTTTTGTATTGATTTATTTAATAATAATAAAGGATCTCACTCTGATACCCAGGCTGCAGTGCACTGGTGTAATCATGGCTCACTGCAGCCTTGACCTCCCAGGCTCAAGCAGTTGTCTCACCTAGGCCTCCTGAGTAGCTAGGACCACATGTACATGCCGTTAAGCCACCTTTCTTGTCGTTGTTGCAGAAATTGGGTCCCACTGTGATGCCCAGGCTGGTTTCGGACTCCTAGGCTTAAGCAAATCTCCCATCTCGGCCTCCCAAAGTGCTAGAATTACAGGCATGAGGCACCATGCCCAGCCAAGAGTTTTCTGTCATCTTTAAATTTATCTTTTAAAAACTCTCTATTGTTTTTGTATGCACAAACCTATGATAGAATTTCTCCCAGTTTTACAGTAATCTTAAAAACTGATGAAAAATAACAATGAATTGGTCAGATAAGAGTTTTCTCTAAATTTTTGGTAACATATTTTCTAAACTATCAATATACATTATTGGTAGTTTAGAAAAACCTCTTTCAGAAATATATGTGTAAATATATATATGTACATATAACATACACACACACATATATATTCTTTTCATATATATAATTAACCACACTAGAGGAAGTATTGGGTTATCCTTCCATTCTCTCTGTTGCAAATATAACAAAAATTGTTCTCATCTGAAGCATATGCAGGCCAAAAAATGTAAGAAACAGTATATATATAGGTATGTCAGGCAGTTCATTAATAAAATATTATGTTATATTCATGAATTTGTGATGATTATAATGATTTATCTTTTTTTTAAGGTAGTAATTTTTTGTAGTTTTTTTTATTCTAAATAATCACTTTATAATTACTTTATATCTAACTTTTAAATATGTAAATTAGGGGGAAGGGGCTTGAGGGGGGAGGGCAGTTATCTAAATTGTATAAGCTTTGGCCTCCACAGAAGATAGAACCACTCCCATTTCGAAACTGAACATCAGTTTTGTTTGTTCTTTTTTGTTGTTGTTTAAGATGGCAGATTAGAGGCTCTTAGCATGCCTCAACCACTTGGAAATAGCAAGACAGTGAATAAAGTTCAACTCTATGAGCTTTATGTCAAGAAGGAAAATGGAAATACACTAAAATCATGAAGGACACCCAGATCTTGGGAGACCCCATGACAGTGTCTGACTTATAGAGCTGAGTGAAGCCCCAGTACATCAGAGAGGCAGACAGCTTTCCTCTGTGACTCACCTTTCCACTGGGATCCAAGCAATCCAGGCTGAGGGAAGAGCACTTTGTTTCTCCCAAGCCCTGGAGCTAACCTGGGGGAGAGACTTGAAGATGTTATGAGGAAAAGACACTAGGAAAAGCTGGAGATATTTTCCTAGACCATGACCAAGACAAGGATACTATTTATAATCCAGGTGCAAACAAAGTCAACCTGGCACTGTGGCCGCACAGGCATTTCAGTCTCGGGCCAGAGATTGGAGCACCTGCTCTGGAGCAGAGTAGGGGCGTCCACATCCAGAACTGTGGAAAGTGACTCAGCAATAGGTAGTAGAATTGTATTCTCCTCCATCACAGGCCTGGGCCAGGAAGAGAGCTGCTACAACTACAGTTTCTCCTGGATGACAAGACTGGCAGCCAGGGCCAGTGACCTAGAACTGGTTTGTATGTGTCATTCTTAAGCCTCAGCCTGTTCCCCTGAGATTCTGGTACACAGTAACCCTCTCTGGTCCACCCCAGGCAGAACTTCAAGCATTTGGAGCACCCACTTGCTTGGAACAGCAACTTGAGCTACCTTACCCTTCACCGACATAGATTGTGGTGCAATGGAGTCCTCTTTGCTCCACTTCCAGACAGATCTTCAGGTATTCAGAACACTGATTCACACAGACTAGCAGCCTGAGTCACCACACCTATCCTGTGTAGAGATCATCTGCATAGGGGTCACTCTTTACCCAGGCAGATCTCCAGGCATTAGGAACACCTGCTCACCTGGTTTCACAGCCTGAGCTAACCCCCACTACCTGGGTATAGATTGTGGTACAGTGAGACCTTCTTCCCTCCACAGTCAGGCAGCTCTCCAGGCATTTGGAGCACCCACTCACCTGGATTAGTCATTTAGGCCACCCCCTGTCCTCATGCAGATAACTTGGGGCCAAGGAGGTTTTCTAGCTCCATGACAAGGCACAATTCTGGGCTCTTGGTGGCTGCCCACTAGATTCTTCCTCAGGCCTCATGTTTGTATCTTCAACCAGGGCTCTGTAGGTGAACCTGCATATTCAACTCCACATATCTTCTCTCTTACCCCACTGGAGCTGAGCAGCGAGTTCAGACCATTGTGAACTCCATAAATAAGGCCATTGCCTGAGGCAACAGAGAGCTTCTCCCAGTAAACAAGGATTAAGTATATACCCAGCCATGTGTTGGCCATAGTCAGCTCTTAACCCATAAGCGCTATCTATTAACTTTCAGGTCAAACTGCACTGTCCAATATAAAACCTACCAGCAGAAATGCATTGGCTGTGTAACAAAAGTCAAAAGACCCTACCTAGAATTTTCTAGTCATGCCCCCTAATGAGTGGGGTAAAGGGAAAGGGAAAAGAGAAAAAAATAAAAATATTATAGGAAAAGAAAGAAAAAGAAAAAAATCCTACCCATAGGAGAATAATTTCAAAAATTAAAAAATACCAGTGTTTCCAGTGAGAAGGAACCTGGGCAAAAATTCTAGCACTATGAAAAATCTTGATGATGTGATATCTCAAAGGATTACCCTAGCTTTCCAGCATTGATCCCTAACCAAGATGGAAACTCAGAAATGACAGATAAATAATTAATATCATGGATTCAAGGAAGCTTAATAAGATCCAAGATAAGGTTGAAAATTAACATAAAGAAACTTCTAAGGCAATCCAGGAAATGATGAAAGAAATAAATATCTTCAAAAGAAATCAGAGATTTTGGAATTGAAACAATCACTTAAGAAATTTTAAAATACAAAAGAAAGCTTTATCAATAGACTGTACCAAGCAGAAGAAAGAATTTCAGAGCTTGAAGATCAGTCTTTTGAATTAACCCCATCAGGCAAAAACAAACAATCAAAAATTTAAGACATATCCAAAGTCTTCAAGAAATATAGGATTATGTGAAGCAACCAAAATTATGAAATATGGCATTCCTGAGCAAGAATAGAAAAAGAAAACAACCTAGAGAACATATTTGAGGGAATAATTCAAGAACATTTTCCTTATCTTGCTAGGGAAGTAGGCATCCAGATAAAAAAAAATGTAGAAGACACCTGGAAAATACTATACAAAACAAACATCATGAAGACGTAGAATCACCAGAACTGTTCAGGACCAGTGCTAAAGGAAAACATCTTAAAGGAACCTAGACAAAAAAATCACACAGATCCCAGCACCTTTTCAACAGGAGACTGGAACACCTGGGACACAGAGTCGCCCGTTCAACTCAAAAAAAAAAGGGCTCTGAGGCAGGGAGCCAGGTGATCAGGCTCGGGTGGTCCCACTCCCACAAAAAAAAACAGCAATCTGAAACACTCTGGATTGAGATTCACAGCAAGCACAGCTGAACCCAGGAGGGTTCAAGAAACTAAGAACCTTGAAAAAAAGATTTGACGAAATGCTAACAAGAATAAACAACTTAGAGAGGAATATAAGTGAAATGATGGAGCTGAAAAACACAACATGAGAAGTTCGTGAAGCATGCACAAGTTTCAACAGCCGAATTGACCAAGCAGAAGAAAGGATATCAGAGGTCGAAGATCAACTCAATGAAATAAAACCAGAAGGCAAGATTAGAGAAAAAAGGGTAACAAGGAATGTACAAAGTCTTCAAGAAATATGGGACTATGTGAAAAGACCTAATCTACATTTGATAGGTGTACCTGAATGTGACAGAGAGAATGAATCCAAGCTGGAAAATACTCTTCAGGATATTATCCAGGAAAACTTCCCCAACCAAGCAAGGCAGGCCAACATTCAAGTCCAGGAAATATAGAGAACACCACAAAGATATTCCTCAAGAAGAGCAAACCCAAGGCACATAATTGTCAGATTCACCAGGGTTGAAATTAAGGAGAAAATACTAAGGGCAGCCAGAGAGAAAGGTTGGGTTACCCACAAAGGGAAGCCCATCAGACTCACAGCAGATCTCTCAGCAGAAACCCTACAAGCCAGAAGAGAGTGGGGACCAATATTCAACATCCTTAAAGAAAAGAACTTTCAAC
>CAUYLG010039996.1:0-43527 GCA_963573385.1 Cacajao melanocephalus
AAGTTGCATATCAGGTTAAAGAGTTTTGGGGCTGAGATAATGGGGTTTTCTAAATATGTAATCATGTCATCTGTAAACAGAGACAATATGACTTCCTTTCTTCCTGTTTGAACAGCCTTTATTTCCTTCTCTTGCCTGACTGTTCTTGTCAGAAATTCCAATATTATGTTGAATAGGAGTGGTGAGAGAGGGCTTCCTTGCCTTGTACTGGTTTTCAAAAGGAATGTTTCCAGATTTTGCCCATTCAATATGATACTGGCTGCGGTTTTGCCATAAATTGCTCTTCTTATTTTGAGATATGATCCATCTATACTTAGTTTTTGGAAAGTTTTAACATGAAGGGATTTTGAATTTTATTAAAGGCCTTTTATGCATCTATTGAGATAATCATGTGGCTTTTGTCTTTGGTTCTGTTTATGTGATGGATTACATTCATTGATTTGTGCATGTTGAACCAGCCTTGCATCCCAGGGATGAAGTCGACTTGATTACGATGGATAAGTTTTTTGATGTGCTGCTGGATTCCATTTGCCAGTATTTTATTGAGGACTTTTGCATTGCTATTCATCAAAATCAGGCTTGAATCCCAGGGATAAAGTTGGCCTGATTATGGTGAAGTTTTTTGATGTACTGCTGGATTCTCTTTGCCAGTATTTTATTGAGGACTTTTGCATTGCTACTCAACAGAGATATTGGCCTGAAGTTCTCCATTTTTTCATTGTGTCTCTGACAGGTTTTTGTATCAGGATGATGCTGGTCTCATAAAAAGAGTTAGGGAGGAGTCCTTCTTTTTCTATTGTTTGGAATAGTTTTAGAAAAAATGGTATCAGCTCCTTGTTGTACCTCTGTTAGAATTCAGCTGTGAATTCATCTGGTCCTGGAATTTTTATGGTTGATAGGCTATTATGGCCTCAATTTTAGAATTTGTTATTGGTCTATTCAGGGATTTGACTTCTTCAGGGTTAGTCTTGAGAGGGTGTATGTGTCCAGGAATTTATCAATTTCTTCTAGGTTTTCTAGTTTATTTGCATAGACATGTTTATAGTATTCTCTGATGGTAGATTGTATTTTTGTAGGGTGAGTGGTGATACCCCTTTATCATTTGATTCTTCTCTCTTTTCTTCTTTATTAGTCTAGCTAGCAGTTTATCTATATTGTGAATTTTTTCAAAGAAACAGTTCCTGTTGAAGAAATCCCTCAGTATTTGCTTGTCTGGATTCATCGATTTTTTTTGAAGATTTTTAGTGTCTCTATCTCCTTCAACTCTGTTCTGATTTTAGTTATTTCTTGTCTTCTGATAGCTCTTGGATTTATTTGCTCTTGCTTCTCTAGCTCTTTTAAATGTGATGTTAGGGTGTCAATCTGAGATATTTCTAGCTTTCTGATGTGGACTTTTAGCGCTATAAATTTCCCTCTTAACACTGCCTTAGTTGTGTCTCAGAGATTCTGGTACATTGTCTCTTTGTTCTTATTGGTTTCAAAGAACTTCTTGATTTCTGCATTAATTTTGTTATTTCCCAGGAGTCACTCAAGAGCAGGCTGTTCAGTTTCCATTTAATAGTATAGTTTTGAGTGAGTTTCTTAATCCTTAGTTTTAATTAGATTTCACTGTGGTCTGAGAGACTGCTGTGATTTCTGCTCCTTTGCATTTTCTGAGGAGTGTTTTACTTCCAATTATGCGGTCAATTTAAGATTAATGGCCATGTGGTACTGAGAAGAATATAGTCTTGATTTGGAGTGAAGACTTCTATAGACGTCTTAGGTTCACTTCATTCAGAGTTGAGTTCAAATCCTGAATATCCTTGTTAATTTTGTCTCATTGATCTGTCTAATGTTGACAGTGGAGTGTTAAAGTCTCCCACTATTATTGTGTGTAAGTCTCTTTGTAGGTCTCTAAGAACTTGTTTTATGAATCTGGAGTACATATATTTTGGATAGTTAGCTCTTCTTATTGAATCAATCCCTTTACCATTATGTAATGCCCTTTTTGTATTTTTTGATATTTGTTGCTTTAAAGTCTGTTTTGTCAGACTAGAATTGAAACCCCTGCTTTTTTTTTTCTTTCCATTTGCTTGGTAAAATTTCCTCCATCTCTTTATTTTGAGCTTCTGTGTGTCTTTGCACATGAGATGGGTCTCCTGAATACAGCACACCAATGAGTCTTGACTCTTTATCCAAGTTGCCAGTGTGTGTATTTTTATTGGGGCATTTAGCACATTCACATTTAAGGTTAATATTGTTATGTGTGTATTTGATGCTGTCACTATGATGCTATCTGATTACTTCATCAACAATAGTTGATGCAGTTTCTTCATAGTGTCACTGGTCTTTATATTTTGGTGTTTTGTTTCCAGTGGCTGTTACCACTTTTTCCTTTCCATGTTTAGTACTTCTTTCAGGAGCTCTTATAAAGCAGCTCTGGTGAAGAAATCCCTCAGCAATTGCTTGTCTGGAAAGGATTTTGTTTATTCATTTGTGAAGCTTAGTTTGTCTTGATAATAAATTCTGTGTTGAAAATTCTTTTATTTAAGAATGTTGAATGTTGCCCCCACTCTCTTTTGGCTTATAGTGTTTCTGCTGAGAGGTCTGCTGCTAGTCTGATGGGCTTCCCTTTGTAGGTGACCTAGCCTTTCTCTCTGGCTGCCCTTAACATTTTTTCTTTCATTTTTACCTTAGAGAACCTGTTGATTATGTCTCTTGGGATTGGTCTTTTTGCGGAGTATCTTAGTGATGTTCTCTGTCTTTCCTGAATTTGAATGTTAGCCTGTCTTGCTAGGTTGTGGAAGTTCTCCTGGATAATATCCTGAAGTGTGTTGTCCAGCTTGGCTCCTTTCTCTCTGTCTCTTTCAGGTACTCCAATCAATTGTAGGTTTGGTCTTTTTAAATTGTCTCATATATCTCAGGGTTTTTTTTTTTGTTGTTGTTGTTGTTCCTTTTCGTTCTTTTTTCTCTAATCTTGTCTGCATGCCTCATTTCAGCAAGGTGGTCTTCAAACTCTGATATCCTTTCTTCTGCTTGGTCAATCAGCTATTGATACTTGTGTACACTTCATTAAGTTCTTGTGCTGTGTTTTTCAGCTCCATCTGGTCATTTATATTCCTCTCTAAACTGGTTATTCTAGTTAGCCGCTCCTGTAATCTTTTATCAAGGTTCTTAGCTTCTTTGCACTGTGTTAGAACATGCTCCTTTAGCTGAGCGGAGTTTGTTATTACCCTTTTCTGAAGCATACTTCTGTCAAGTCTTCCATCTCGTCCTCTTACCCAGTTCTGTGCCCTTGCTAGAGAGGCCCAGCAATTATTTGGAAAAGAGGCATTTTGGCCTTTTAGGTTTTTGGCATCTTTTTGCTGATTCTTTCTCGTCTTCGTAAGTTTGTCTAGTATTAATCTTTGAGGCTGCTGGTTCTTGGATGGGGTTTTTGTGGGGACTTTTTTTTGGTTGATGCTGTTGTTGTTGCTTTCTGTTGTTTTCTTTTTTCTTGAAATGGTCATGAACTTCTTCTGTAGGATTGTTGCAGTTTGCTGGGAGTTTACTTCAGGCCCTATTCATCTTATTTGCTCCTGTGCCTGGAGATGTCACTCAAAAAGACTAGATTTAAAACCATCAGATCTTTGAGAAAAAAAAAAAAAAGAAGAAGGCTGGAAAACAGCAAAGATAGGTTGCCTGCTCCTTCCTCTGAGATCTCTGACCTTGAGGGGCACTGAGCTGACACCAGTAGGAACACTGCTGAATATGGTGTCTGACAACCCCTTTTGGAGGTTCTCACCCAGCTAGGTGGCACAGGGAGCAGGACTCATTTAACAAAGCACTCTGATTGTTGCTTGGTGGAGGGGGTGTGCTTCATTTGGGGGAAACCTACTCATCTGAGCTGCCACAATTCCTCAGAACTAGCAGGAGGAAAGTCTGAGTCTGTGGTCTGCAGAGACTGTGGCCATCCATCACCCTAGGGGATCAGGCCCAGGGAGATCAGAGTTCTCTCCCTGAACCCCTGTCTAGAGCTGTTGTAGATCCTTCAGGGAGGGTTGCCTAGTAAGGAGGGATGGGTTAAAGTGAGGCCTGAAGAAGCACTATATCTGCATTCTGCCACAGCCAGTGTGTTGGGCTACTGGAGATACCTCTTGGGACCAAGCCTTCCAGCCTCCCAGGTTTTAGCAGGGGGAAAGCGTAGCCTGGAGCTATAGAGATGGCTGCCGCACTTTCCTAGCCCTGGGAGCTTAGTGTGTTAGGTGGCTATCAGTCAAAGTGTTGGCTGTCACTCCTATTTCAAGGAGTTAAGAGGGCTTAGACAGCAGGGAGCTGCAGCTGTGGTGCTGGTCGTACCTTTCCCTGGGAGCTCATCAGTCTTAAACAGATTCTAGCTTAGGGGCTGTTGAGAATCTGCATAGCTTTGTGGTTGGGACCCTAGGCCCAGGTGGTGTGGGCTCATGAATGGGATCTTTTGATCTGTGTGTTGGCCAGTTCCATGGAAAAAGCACGTTTTTCCCAGGCTGGGTAGCATGCTCACTCAACCACCTCTTTTGGCTGGGTCAGGGAGGGGGAGCCTCTCCTGCACCATGTGATTCTCAGGTGGGCCAGCGCACCACATTGCTCTTCCTTCTTCTCTGTGGGTCATCCCATCTGCCTAGTCAGTTCTTATGACAGAATATGGATACTTCCATTGCTAGTGCGGGATTCGCATGCTGTTATGGTTCTTTTGGATGAGAGCCTTGGATCACTGCTGCTTCTAGTTAGTCATCTTGGTGCCACCCCTTCTGTACTTAATTTATAATTTGAACTTTACCATAGGTATACACACATAGGAAAAACATAGTATGTATAAGGCTCTGTAGGTGTTAGCCATGGTTTCATGTATTCTTTCAGGGGTCTTCAAATGTATCCCCCTGTGGAAAATTGGGTTAAAGTGTGATTAAGCATCTGCATTCATCAAGGTTTCTTGATTGAAAGCTATAAAAACTGATCCTGAGTAGCCCAAGCAGAAAATCAATTTATTGGAAAATTATTGGATTATCAATAACATTTTTTAAAACTAGGAGAGCTAAAGGAAATAAGTCAAAACGAATGGAGACTAGGTAGAAGAGGACACAGTAAATGCCTTGTCACAAAAATAATTTAGTTAGACATCCTCCAGCACCAATACCTTTATACATATCATGCTGCCCTTTAAATTGCCATCATAATGGCCACCACCTTGAGAATTTATCCTTTCCATCTCTGAGACTTTGGTTTACTATTTCAAGATTCAAACTCCCAGGTAGAAATATCTGGTTGGTCATAGTCCCTGCTTCTTGTAAAGACTTACTGAAAATAAGAAGAGGGCCCAGATGTTGCTTAGCTTAAAAAAAAATCAACCAACTTACACTACAAAAAAAAAAAATAAAAATAAAAACAACTCAGTTTTATTTCCAACATTTGTGACCTCTGTATTCCAGGACTGTAGCCAAATAAAAGATACTACCTGGTAGCTATTAAAGTAATCTAAATCAATTATGTAAAACATAGAGCATGATAACAAGAAGAAATTCCCTTTTTAAAAAAACCTTTGATTACAATCAGTGGATTGGATTTGGGGGTTACTTTTTGGTTTTGGTCACATATATATTTGAAACAGATCATATATGTGATATATATTTGTCATATATATAATCTTCTATACATTTTCTCATATATATGAAACAGAAAAGTCTAAATATGCATGTATAGACTTTATATTAAAGTCTAAAAAAATAGCAGCTATGGAAGCTAGATGATTATATATTCTATATCTTCCTATAATAAAAGTTACTTACTAATATATTAAAAATATATTTTCATGTAATATGATTTTATGTTTTATTACAAATTAAAAATCTACTGGATAGCCAGAAGCTTTGTAGAGTCAAATGATTTTAGATATAAATTATAACTTGAAAATGTTAAACACTGAAAAAAATTACTACCACAATTCAAAACTGTCATGATTTTAAATACTTTGCATGAGGAAATTGCAATGATAATGGGCAAAGTATAAATAAATATGCAGTTCTCAATGATTACAATCATCAGTTTCATCCCTCCCTATATGTTCACGATGTACCTGACATTAGGAAGCTTAGTCTAGTTCTCTTCTTGTATCTAGGCTAGCCTTGTGAGTTGTCTGAAGAATCAAATGAGTTGGATAGGATGCAGTGAAAATTTGGACCAAGCTTTTGAGAATATTGGCTGCTTAACTTCTGCCCTCTTGGAAGTCAACCATCAGATGAGAAGTCTGACTCCTCTAAAGTCACCATACTATTAGATATAAGGAAGCATAAGCTAGCCAGGGGAAGAGTCTAGATGGAAACAGAAAACTGACTGGCCAACCATAAACTGTACATCCTTTCTAGTTGAAGTTTCCTTGTATGATCCAGGCCAAGATGGTACCATGCTGAAGAGAATAGCTGCACAACTGAGTCTAACCAAGATTGCAGAATCATGAAAAACAGTATCTTGTGCTTTAGAAAAAATAAACTAACTTTGGGTTTGTTTCTTACCTGGCAGTAGGGAACTGAATCAGAAATAAGTACTTACAAGTCAGATACTGTAATGACAAGTACCTAAAACACATATTTTCTTTGGGACCAAACTGAGCCCTGAAGGGCAGCAAATAGGTTGTTTATATAGATTGAAAAGGAGGACATTACTGGAGCACAGGGAGCTTCTGTTATGCATTGTTGAAACAATTAATAAGACTATCACTTTCAGTGACACAGCAGATAAAAAATGAACCTAATTGAGTATGGATCTGGACAAGGATGTGTCTATGCAGCACTGTGAAACTAACGTTGGCTTCTTTTAGCTATCTGTGATAACACATTGGAAGAAAGAGATAAAATAAATAATACTTGAGTTTTCAAAAAGACTTTAGAAGAAACCCTCCTGAGCAAGAATTTTCTGGGTTACATTATCAGCTGCACCAAACAGCAAGAGATTCTCAAAATAAAAATGGCCTTAGGGAAGACAAAATTCAGGGTACTGTGGACAAAATATGCTCAGAGTCAGTTTCAAATTGAGGGCTAAAACTTCAGGAAAATTTAAGTCAATACCTTGAATTACAGCTTCTCATCTACACAAAACCACTTCTAGTCATCTATGGGCATGAATCTTAAGAGCATAGTCCCATAATACCCCATCTTGTCAAATGAACTAGATAGAGTTCTGCCTCAAAAAGACTTGTGAGTGTGGTTTTGATCTAATGAAAATAAACCCAGTAAGACTCATAGAAAACTCATGATATTTTCAAGATAATTTTATTGGCAAAGTCTTCATAAATGTCGACTAAAAGACAAAGAAAAATAAATGTAAAAGAGGCCTTTGGGCACCCAAATTTCTGTGAGCAGGAAGCAGACTGAGGAAGGCACTCACTTGCAAACACTAGCCATTCCTTATGGAAAACAAAGAATAACTCAGAGGTTAAAGCTACAAGCCTGCAGAAAAGACTTAAGACCCATGTAAAATTATTCCCAGAAAGCACATGTATTTTTGCTAAGGAATATACATTGTAACTTGGCTCTGTAGCAGAGAAGACTTCAGAAATATTCTCTTCTGTATTTCAGAATAGCTATGGAATAATGAATGTTATGTGTCATTTGTTTTTTCTTTTTTTGAATAAGAAAGTGTTTTAACAAAATGTGATTTTGTTGAAGTTAAATCTCCTGTTTTAGCAGACAATCCCACAGTATACTTGCTTCTACAGAGATAGATTAGATTAGATTTGCCATTGTCACAAGATCTTTGGGGTGTTGCTTCACCGGCCAGAAACTTGTGGCTGGCAGCTACTTCTGCCTGAGAATTGCTTGTGCCTGCTGGCCTTGTTTTTCCCACTTGGCCCAGCAGGCTGTGCTCAGCTTGCACTGCTGGCCTGGATCCCACACCTGCCAGGGGTGAGCCAGGCGCAGAACAGTGAGGGGTATGTAGGCAAGTGAGTGCAGGGTCTGGACGCTGCACACAGCCAGGCACACAGGCTTCTGCATCAGGTCAGGCAGCTCCAGGCACTGGCACAGGTGCTGTCTCCATGCGAAGCTCTGGCTGGACCAGATGCATTGCACATGGCTGCAACAGCAGGCACCCATGTATGGACAAGGGGAATGCAGTGGTACCTGGAAGCTTGGAGATGCCAGGAAACACAAAGCTCGAAAGAGGGTGTCACAGCTCCGGCTCAGGGATCCCCTAGGTCTGGGTTCCCCAAAGGGCTTCGGCTCTTTTCTCCTCACCTCCAGCAATGTGGTAAGCAGGAAGAGGGGTTGCATTTCAGCCTTGTTTGTGTTACAGCTCTTTCTGTCCAGCCATTCTGTGGGTCCCAAGTTCTTGTCCCATGTCCTGGAAGAATGAGGTACGTGGACAACTCTAAGGTGAGCAAGATAGAGAGAAACTTCACTGAGCAACAGAAACAGCTCTCAGGAGATCTGAAGTAGATAGCTCCTTTGCGCAGCCAGATCATCCAACAAGTGTTCAGCTCTTAGCAGAGAGTAGTCCCACACTGGGTAGCTCCTTTCCACGGGTCCTGACATCTGTCCTAATCTGTCTGCATCTGGGGTTTTTATGGGCTCAGAAGTGAGGAAGCATGTGCAGATTGGTCCATGGGTGGCCATGGGCAGCCATGGGCCGGCCCGGAAAAAGCACTATAGGTTTTCACTATGGGCAGCAGACTCCATCTAGAACTGGCAACTGGATCCCCAGGCTTCAGGTCGTCCCTGGCTTGAAGGTGAGATTTCACTGGGGACCCACCCCTTTCTATCAGGAGCCTGTTTTCCTCCTGCCTCTGTCCACATGCCATTCACAGTGACCAGGCCATGCTGAGGGGCACTTGCAGGCCTGCATGAGCCACCATTACCCCCATCCCCCAGTCTCCCTCCCTGAGCTCGTCAGTGCCCAAAGTTGCAGAGGGGGCCGAAGCACTGATAAGTTAAGGGAGGGAGGCTCGGGGTGTGCAGGGGGTGGGAAGCGTGCTGAGGGTGGCTAAGTAGAGGCCTGCAGGTGCCCATCAGTGCCCTAAGTTTCTGTCAATGCCACCCCTAGCATGCGCACATGTGGCCAGGTCAAGACAGTGCCCAGACTTGGCTTTAACTTTCCTTCAAAATCAGAGCAGGTGCTGGGAGCAGGGAGAGGCCAGGGAGCAGGAGCAGGTACTTCCAAGCCTGCAAGGGTAGGGGGTTTCCTCAGTCTCCTAGAATGTAAGGGTGCCTGAGTTCAGAGCCATGACTGGGCAGATCCAGCTGTACCCACTAACTTGGTAGGGGGTGGGGTTCCCACCTGTTCCCAGCCCCCACTGGCTCTGTGAGCACACAGCCCTGGTGCACCTCCCCAGCTGCAGCTGGCATCTTTGCAGTAGTCACTCCAGATGGACCATCACTGCCATCACCATGTGATTTTGTTGTTGTTGTTTTGTTTGTTTGTCTTTATTGTCTTCATTTTCTTTGCCTGAGATTGTATCTTATTATTTTACCACTCAACACCATAAAGTATCATTATTATAGAATAAATAGCACATTAAGAAATAAATTCCTTAAGACAGAATTGGTCATGTAAAACAAGTTGTACCTGTTTTAAGCCCAATAATATTGATTGTTAATAATTAAGTAGGGTTCATTTAGTCCCATCTCTCAATAGATAAATAGATCAATGGAAAGATAGATGGATGAATGGATAGACAATTAGTTAGTTAGATAGATAAGCACATATATAATGCCTGTTAACTTGGGACTTTGTTGCAATAAAAAGCAAAGTATATATTAATAATGATCTAAACTACTGTTTGATATAAGTACTTTTAAACAATACTCATACACTATGAATTGCATATGCTGCAAATGGATTCTGATATCAGTATTCAAGTCCTTTTTTATTTATCAACTACTATAGCCAAATAAATAGTTCCTGTTTAGTTTATATTTGCATTAGTTATCTATTGCTGTCTAACAAATTACCCTAAAACTTAGCAGCTTAATGTATTTACTATCTCACATCGTTTCTGAAGATCCATTTTCCTAGAGTAGCCTGGCTGAGTGATTTAGGCTAAGAGTCCCTCAAGGAGTTAACATTTCTAGTCATCTTGAAGCTTAACTAGGGCTGAAGGATCAGTTCGCTTGATCATTAGCAAGCCTCAATTCCCTTAAACTACTATCCATCAATTGCCATTATTAACATAGAGAAAATTATATTTGAATATATAACAAGAAACTATAATTATAGGAAAACAAAAAATTTTTTTGATTGAGTTGTCAAACTTTGATATAAAACAATGTATTCTAAAATTTTTAATGTTTATGGCAGAGAGGTTAATATAACATTTTATTTTATATTATAGGATATCATGTGCCTTCAGGGATTTTATAGTATTCCATGGATGTGGTTTGTGAAGAGTTTTGAGAGTAAAGAAGTTCTACCATTTTCACACAGTGAGAAACTGTCCAAATTCTTATAAATTTCTAATCTGTAACACTATATTATTAAATACTTATGTTAAAAAATAATTTTATTTAACTTGTGAGTACAGGTACACTTCAAATCTGTGCTGCATGTCTGGGCTTATGTGTCTGTATATACCCAGTTCTGTTTGAGAATCTTGTGACATCGACCTCTTAGGAGGCAAGAAGAGTCTTTTTGGCTTCTGAATGTTTTCTCTTGTTCTTTCTATTACTCTTAAAACGAATTTCAACAATGGTACAGATGACTGGAGTCTAATGTGGACTGATTCTACAATGATAACTTGAAAAGTTTGGAAAGTGTTTCAGGGATAGTAAGCACCAGGGAGAGCATCAGCAACAGCATCACCTACAGTTTACAACCAACCAAAATCCTAATAAATACTCTGCGCTGAATGTACATTGTGCTACAATTTTTAAAGTTAGAGTGAATTCTTATATCACTAATGGTGAAATAGTACAAACAAAAATCAGTGATATTTTAGCAAAACAAGCACTTACAATGAGGGCAAGAGGCATTTCTTCTTTTGTATTTTTTTTTGGCCCTGTATTGATCTAAATATGGAAAATGGCAATTGTTTTATGGGGAATATACACATAATTAGAGCTGCATGGAAAATCTTCATATCATCTGTGAAATTGTTTTTGCTAGAATTTTTCATTTTTTGCCAAGGGCCTTTTTGTTAATTTAGTCATACATAAAAATAATTTTCGTGTAAGAACAGCTTTTTATATTCTCTATTCTAAAATTATTATCTATTTTTTCCTCAGGGAAAAAATAGTAATCTTGTATGTGTACTAGAGAAAAAATAAATCAATATGAGGAATTGTCACATTTAATTCACATTTGATTATTCAAGGTTTTTACACAGTGAATTGGAATTTGGATCATTCAGGGAGGCTTTTGGCTTTCAGTAAGAGAAAACTCAATTAAACATGGCTTAAGCAATATGGACAATTAATTCAAAAATTATAACCTGAAGCTCTAATGTAGTTTCAGAGCTGTTGAATCCAACACCTCTGAGAGGCTATTAGCTCTATTGTCATGATGACAAAATCAGTCCTGTTGCTCCAGGCATCCTCTCTTTCCACATCAGTGACCAGCACAGGCATGAAGACAGGGCATGGGGAACCTTCTAGTAGCCATCTCTTTATCAAAGTAAAAGTTCTGTTTTTCAAAGTGAACAATGAAGACAGTTCCCAGGCCCACATCTATCAAGTGAAAGGGACTATAGACGAGCCCCTTTCTTCCACTTATGTTCAAAGTTAACTTGTTTACTTTGTACTTTACCTTATGAAATAAAATGCAAGAGAACACATTTGACCTTATATTTGGTTGAGATTTGCAATAAATAGGTAATTTTAATATATTTTAAGCTTAAATATATAAAAGAATTTAGTTAACATACTTCAGTTGGCTTCTCTGGGAACAATCTGAATACCAACCACAATTGACAATAAGTATGCTGGGCTAAAATTTGGTTTCCAGAATTATAAATATCTAAGTTAAAGGTAAATGCATGACATTGGAAAAATTTCTTTGTTTCATTTGTAAAATGTGGATAATAATAGGATGTGTGTGTGTGTCTGTGTGTGTGTGTGTGTAGCATTAAATAAGATCATGCTTGTAAAATGTCTCACGTATTGTTTCACTAAGTTAGCATTCAGCAAATATGAACTATCAAAAGGTTGCTAATGAAGAAGAAGAAAAAGATGATGATTTGATCTTATCTTTCTGGCTCTGACCTGGAAACTAAGCATGTGCTACATGAATCACATATACATAATCCTATGGTGATATAAGTAAGTTGACTATTTTAGCGCTCAGTTTAATATATATCCTTCTTATTTTTCCTGTCATTTATTGAATATTGAGTGTTCTCTAGATACTGTGCAAAGCTCTTTATTTACCTTGTTTTAATCCCAAATTAATACTTGCTTTACTGAAGAAAACACAGGTTCAGAAATTTAAATAAGTCACTCAAATCACAGTTAGGGAAGACGTAGGTCTGCTTTGCTTTTAGCTTGTTTTTAACCACTTTAGAATTCTGCTTCTCTTTTACAGTGCTTTTATGATTTTTTCTTTCTTTTTCTTTTTTAACAAAACCCATCTATATAATTAAATTTTAAACTACAAATGTTGCCTTTGGGCTGAGATACTCTGGAGTTGTTTTCATTTTTCTTCTTTTCTTTTGTACTCTTCATTCATCACACATCCTCTTTACTTATTTAATACACATATGAAGGGATTGTATGAGAACAGTTGCAACTTGTTAACTAGTTTCCCTGTACAAACATTGGCATGTGTATTACTCAGGGGTCTCTAGAGGGACAGAACGAATAGGATATACCTACATATGAAAGGGAGTTTATTAAGGAGAATTGACTCACATGATCACAAGGTAAAGTCCCACAATAAGCCATCTGCAAGCTAAGGAGCAAGGAGACCAGTGGTAGATCAGTTTGAGTCTCAAAACCTCAAAAGTAGAGAAGCCGACAGTGCAGCTTTCAGTCTGCAGCCAAAGTCCCGAGAGCCCCTGGCAAGCCACTAGTGTAAGCTCAAGAGTTGAAACCTGAAGAACTTGGAGTCTGATGTTTGAGGGCAGCAGAAAGCATCCGGCAAGGGAGAAAGATGAAGTCCAGAAGACTCAGCAAGTCTGCTTCTTGCAATTTCTCCTTCCTGCTTTATTCTAGCTGTGCTGGCAGCTGATTAGATGGTGCCCACCCTGACTGAAGGTGGGTCTGTCTGTCTCTCCCACTCCTCTGACTCAAATGTTAATCTCCTTTGGCAACACCTTCACAGACACAACCGGGAACAAAAGTTTGCATCCTTCAATCCAATGAAGTTGACACTCAGTATTAACCATCACACACTGCAACTAGTTTCTTGATGTTTTTCCTATTAAAATTTATTATTTTCACTGAATTTCTTCTCTGTCAATAAACTATTTTAAATTTCTTATAGGAAATGAATCCTTACTGACTAAACAGATGAGATTTTCACATAAATTGGCATTTGCCTGTCTTATTGTAATATTGAATTTTGACTGGATAATGTATTTATAGCTCCTGAGATGAACTGAATTGTGTTCCCCTAAAATTCATATGTTGAATTCCTAATTTCCAGTACCTCATATGTGGCTATATTTGAAGTTAGGGCCTTGAAAAAGTTATGATTAAGTTAAAATGAGGTCTTTAGTGTGGGACCTAATGTAATCTGAATGGTGTTCTTATAAGAAGAGGAAATCTGGACACATCTAGAGACAGCAGACATGACCATGCAGAAATAAGAGACCATCTCAGGACACAGGGTGGCAGCCATCACAAGCGAAGGAGACAGGCCCCAGGAGAACTGAACCTTGCCAGCACCTTGATTTTAGACTTCCAGCCTCCTCTTTGAGAAAATAAATTTCTGTTGTTTAAGCCACTCAGTACATAGTATTTTGTCATGACAGCCCAAGCTGACTAATTTATTTATTCAACGAATATGCACCACAATTCTCCACTTCAAATATGTTCCTAGTGCCTTAGCATGGAATGTTAGATAAAGGGAAGCATCCTGGCAATTATGAAATGTCTGTAGAATGTTACTACCATGGATGAAAAGAACAGAGTATAAAGCAAGGCTGAGAAATTATAATCCTTATTGTTGTTGTGGAGATGATGATCAAAATCACGATCATGATAATGTACCATGAAAATCAAAATTTTCAGGTGAATTTTTGTGAAATAATTTTTTTGTGTGTGGGAAATTACGGAAGTGTATATCTAACAATATGGATGCTATTAAACTGATGTCACTCAATTGTTAGTAATTATCTGTACACTGTAGCAACTAAGTCGTTTTCTACTGGGGAGTTCAGTATAATGAATAGCTTATAGAAATAGGTAACACCATTCTCTTTCCCATTCCCTGGCTCCTACTATATATATATATATGATTATATAATTATATATAATATATAAACATATTTATATATTATATAAATTTATAACATATTATAAATTTATAATTATATATAGAGAGTGAGTGGGGGCCAGGACTATGTGTATATATATATATATATATATATATATATATAGTAGGAGCTAAGAACCATATTTACACACCACATATAGTATCTAAATAAACATAAATGAATTATATCTATATCTCTATATATCTTCTGATTTACATGGAAGTTGAAATGTCTCATAGGTGAATGACACATTTAGACATATTAAGTATATAGATTGGCATATAAAAATGGAGACAATTGGCAGGATGTTGAGCTATCACAGAAGATGTCACCAAGGAATTTGTGAAGTGTGGCAAGATGAGGCAGCTTTAACCATAGGCCCTGAGGTTCCTAGCACTGTGTGACAGCTTTGACCTAGATTTTCCAGAAGCAGGTATATGCTGTGGGGATAAAGAGCTGTGTGAAATGCTGAAAGAGTTGTGTATTTAAAGCCTGTATTAATTTGAGAAGCAGAATAAATACAAAAGAGACATTTGACTATTCTCTTCACAGAGTTCAAATAACACCTTTGTCTGTAGGCAATGCAACAACAGCATAAGCGTAAGCCTAGATGGCATTCTGATAGTTGTCTAAGTGGAAAACAGAGGGCTTGGAGGAGAGGACTAGGCAGTATATGGAGAGCAACGTGAGTGAAGCCGGCCTTGGTCCTGATGATTCCTAGGTCCATTTGGCATTTAATCCAAGGCTATATACATTCTCAAATTTTCAGCCTGGGTGACAGAGTGAAAAAAACAAATTTCTGTTTTACCTTCCTTGTCTGCCTACCCTCCATCCCCAACTAGGTTTCAGTCTCTGTTCTTTTCCCCTTTGTGTCCATGTGTTATTATTATTTAGCACTTACTTACAAATGAGAACCTGCTTCAGGGCGCCGTGGCTCCCGCCTGTAATCCCAGCACTTTAGGAAGCTGAGGCAGGTGGATCACAAGGTCAGGAGTTTGAGACCAGCCTGACCAACATGGTGAAACCCCATTCTGGATGAAGAGAGCCTCTTGGAAGGAGACTGAAGTTCTGCAGTTGTGGAGGTTCAAAATGTGGAACCAATAGTTAACCTGATTTACTTGTTTTTCACAGGCGGATCAGGTTTTGGGATCATTTTTGATGGCACTGTGACATATCCCCCAAACCAAGGGGAGATAATCACACTAACTGCTGAGTGTCCTTATTGGAAACGTTTATTATATGTAAGGCTTGAAACTAAAATGTAATTCTCATGTTATGGTTTTTCTACTATGATTTAAAGCTCTTTAAAATTTTTTTAACACATGATTTTGTGGGAGTTCATGCATCACAGTTATTCTTTGTTGTACCCCAGATTTTATAATTCAGAACAAAATAATGGTTTATACTGTAATTAAATTGGACAATTTCCAAATTTTGACTCCTTTTAGGAACAATTGAAAAGAAATGCCAAGAGTGGAATTAAGATTCATGCCTGTAATCCCAGCACTTTGGAAGTCTGAGGCAGGCAGATTGCCTGAGCGGAGGAGTTTGGGACCAGCCTGGGAAAGTGGCAAAACCATTAGCCAGGTGTGGAGATGTGCACCTGTAGCCTCAGCTACTCAGGAGGCAGAGGTGGGAGGATGGCTTGTGCTTAGGAGGCAGAATTTGCAGTGATCTGAATGCAGTTCAGCCAGGGTGACAGAGTGAAATACTTTCTCAAAAAAAAAAAAATACATTTTGTCAGGTTTGTCAAAGATCAGATGGTTGTAGGTATGTGGCGTTGCCTCCAAGGCCTCTGTTCTATTCCATTGGTCTATATCTCTGTTTTAGTACCAGTACCATGCTGTTTTGATTACTGTAGCCTTGTGGTATAGTTTGAAGTCAGGTAGCATGATACCTCCAGCTTTGTTCTTTTTGCTTAGAATTGGCTTGGCTATATGGGCTCACTTTTGATTACATATGAAGTTTAAGGTGGTTTTTTCCAGTTCTGTGAACAGGATCATAGGTAGCTTGATGGGGATAGCATTGAATCTATAAATTACTTTGGGCAGTATGGCCATTTTCATGATATTGATTCTTCCTAACCATGAGCATGGAATATTTTTCCATCTATTTGTGTCTTCTCTTATTTCCTTGAGCAGTGGTTTGTAGCTCTCCTTGAAGAGGTCCTTTACATTCTTTGTTCATCGTATTCCTAGGTATTTTATTCTCTTTGTAGCAACTGTGAAAGGAAGTTTACTCTAGATTTGGCTCTTTTTTAGTCTGTTATTTGTGTATAGGGATGCTTGTGATTTCTACACATTGATTTTGTATCCTGAGACTTTGCTGAAGTTGCTTATCAGTTTAAGGAGATTTTGGGCTGAGATGATGAGGTCTTCTAATATACAATCATGTCATCTGCAAATAGAGACAATTTGACTTTCTCCTTTCCTAATGGAATACCCTTTATTTCTTTTTCTTCCCTCATTGCTCTGGCTAGAACTTCCAATATATTGAATAGAAGTGGTGAGAGAGGGCATTCTTGTCTAGTGCCAGATTTCAAAGGGAATGCTTCCAGTTTTTGCCCATTCAGTATGATATTGGCTGTGGGTTTGTCATAAAAAGCTTTTGTTATTTTGAGATGCATTCCATCGATACCTAGTTTACTAAGAGTTTTTTTTAGCATAAAGGGCTGTTTAATTTTGTCGAAGGCCTTCTCTGCATCTATTGAGATAATCAGGTGGTTTTTGTCTTTAGTTCTGTTTATGCGGTGAATTATGTCTGTACACTTGCATATGTTGAACCAGCCTTGCATCTCCAGAATGAAGCCTACTTGATGGTGATAGGTAAGCTTTTTGATATGCTGTTGCATTTGGTTTGCCAGTTTTTTACTTCAGATTTTTGCATCTATGTTCATCATTGATATTGGCCTGAAGGTTTCTTTTTTGTTGGGTCTCTGAAGGGTTTTGGTATCAGGATGATGTTGATCTCATAAAATGATTTGGGAAAGATTCCCTCTTTTTGTATTGTTTGGAATAGTTTCAACAGGAGTGGTACCAGCTCCTCTTTGTACCTCTGGTAGAATTCGGCTGTGAACCCGTCTGAACCTGGACTTTTTTTGGTTGGTAGGCAATTTATTGCTTCCTCAACTTCAGCCCTTGTTATTGGTCTAGTCAGGGTTTCAACTTCTTCCTGGGTTAGGCTTGGGAGGGTGCAAGTGTCCAGGAATTTATCCATTTCTTCCAGGTTTACTGGTTTATGTGCATAGAGTTATATGTAGTAATATCTGATGGTAGTTGGCATTTCTGTGGAATCAGTGGTGAAAACAAGCAATGGGGAAAGGATTCTCTAATAAATGGTGTTGGGAAAACTGGCTAGCCATGTGCAGAAAGCAGAAACTGGACCCCTTCTTGACACCTTACACTAAAATTAACTCGAGATGGATTAAAGATTTAAACATAAGACCTAACACCATACAAACCCTAGAAGAAAACCTAGGCAAAACCATTCAGGACATAGGCATAGGCAAGAACTTCATGACTAAAACACCAAAAGCAATGGCAACAAAAGTCAAAATAGACAAATGGAATCAAATTAAACTCCAGAGCTTCTGTACAGCAAAAGAAACAATCACTAGAGTGAAGCAGCAACTAACAAAATGGGAAAAAATTTTTGCAATCTACCCATCTGACAAAGGGCTAATATCCAGAATCTACAAAGAACTAAAACAGATTTACAAGAAAGAAACAAACCCATTGAAAAGTGGGCAAAGCATATGAACAGGCATTTTTCAAAATAAGACATATATGAGGCCAACAAACATATGAAAAAATACTCATCATCACTGGTCATTAGAGAAATGCAAACCAAAACCACATTGAGATACCATCTCACACCAGTTAGAATGGGGATCATTAAAAATTCTGGATTCAGCAGATGCTGGAGAGGATGTGGAGAAATAGGAACACTTTTACACTGTTGGTGGGAGTGTAAATTAGTTCAACCATGTGGAAGACAGTATGGCAATTCCTCAAGGATCTAGAAGAAATTCCATTTGACCCAGCAATCCCATTACTGGATATATATCCAAAGGATTATAAATCGTTCCATTATAAAGACATGTACAGGTATGTTCATTGCAGCCCTTTACAATAGCAAACACCTGGAACCAACCCAAATGCCAATTGATGATGGACCGGACAAGGAAATTGTGGCACATATACACCATGGAATACTATGCAGCCATAAAAAATGATGATTTTGTGTCCTTTTTAGGGACATGGATGAATTTGGAAACCATCATTCTCAGCAAACTGACACAAGAACAGAAAATCAAACACCACATTTTTTCACTCATAGGTGGGTGTTGGACAATAAGAACACATGGACACAGGGAGCAGAGCATCACACACTGGGGTCTGTTGTGGGGGTTAGGGGAGGGACAGCAGGGAGTGGGGAGGTTGAGGAGGGATAACATGGGGGAAACGCCAGATATAGGTGACAGGGTGATGGAGGCAGCAAACCACCTGCCATACATGTACCTATGCAGCAACCCTATATGATTTGCACATGTACCCCAGAACCTAAAGCACAATAAAAAAAATACATTACAACCATAAAGTTGACTGTATTTTTAGTTCTTTTACTGAATTTCCAAACGACTTAATTTTGCTCAGTCATTTCCCTCAGTTTTACAAACAAAAACAAAATAATCAAAGAACAATGGTGAATAAAGCTGACAATTCCTTGAAAGATCATTTCAGTAATAATCAGTCTACATAATATAGCAGTATTATACAAATATACTATGTGCAGTGCTGTTATCTGATCTGCCTGAATTTATAATTACTAACTATTCCCTTGCACTTTCTTTTTTGGAGGGTTATCCATTTCGCTTTCAGGTGGATTTTTTTTCTGAATGCCATTTCTTGCTCTCTTCCTATACAATTTGTGTTTTTCATTTCTTAAACTCTCTTATAGTCTAAATTGAAAATCTGAAGAGAGTTCACGTTTACATTACCATTTGCAGTCTTTAAGTGAAGCACTCAAGTCATCCTGGGTTTATGAGCCCATTGTAAATGCCAGATACTACATTCCAACTACAATGTATTTTCAGTCTATTTCAGAAAGGAAGATAAACATGTCAGATAACTGTTACCTTTTCTGTCAATTCACATAAACATAAAAGTCATTAAAAAATTTTATACTCTATTTGTCTAAATAAATCAAGTAAATGTAAAGCCAGGTTTTCCCCCATTTGCCCTGTGTTTTATGAAATCCTGAATCTCTACTAACAGCCATTTCTATAGGCACCCCAAACAAACGTAGTTACAAATAGAACAGTCTTTGTGATGGTAAAATATTTAAAATAATATTTTTAGGTTGCTCATTTAGGAGTATTTCATTAGGGGTGGATAGTAAAATATAGACAAAAGGATGTGATCACATTTAACTGTGCAAAATAAAAACTAGGCTTGAGAAATCAAGTCTAGTTTCAGCACTTATTAGTTTATAGGCATTAGTAGCTAGGACAGACTTTAGCTCAGTATTTCTAATAACTTGAAAGGCATGTAATTAAATCATGATTTGGGGAAAACTTTCAAAAACACTATAAAAGTAGTGCTATTATTATAATTATACATTTAATTTGATTCTGTAATGGCTTAAATTGCTACAGTTTTTATTGGTAATACACATCCAAGAATGTTCTCAGAGCTTAAGATTATGCTTCTGTCTGTGTCTGTTAGTAAAGACACCTGTATGGGCAGATAACTTGGTGTTTATCAGGAGTTAAGAACAGATTTTCAAACTTTTTATTGTCTTGAAAAAATTATGGACTCCCTGGGCCCCACATTAAAATTCTGATTAATAAGACCTAAGATGAGTCACAAAATTGCACAGAGTGTTCATTTGTGTGTGCTCTCTTGTTGTTGTGAAGGTGCTGGTGGTTAGGAAGAAAGATAACAAATACATTGATATTAAGCAATCTAGAAATGATAGTCTTTAAAAAAAGCTTCTTTTGTACTTCACCATTAGGCTTTTTCAATACTAAAAGAAATCATTTTGGTCAATTAAAGAAGGTTGTGTGTTATTAAATCTTTCTATTATGGAAGTAAACATTAATGCTTCCATAAGTATTCAGTATAAGCCACCCTCTAGGCCCAGCAGTTGTGAAAGGAGTGGATGTGTACCAGTTGTTCCTTCAGAGACTTTATTACACTGTGTTGTCTGGGAGGCTGAGAAATGAAGTAACTCCAGAGAGTGAGAAATTAAGCACCTCCTTTATTTGACTCTGCCTCTTCCCCAGGGAAAAGAATGGAGCTTTGACTTCACAGAAAAGACTCTGGCCAGTTATTGTTAATTCATAATACAGGCTTTAGGAACATTATAAGATTTATTTCTTGAATAAGCCACATCATCAACTGATTTCCCTAGTGTCTTTTAAATTCAATAACCAATGAAATAACAAAAACGGAATATTACTAAACACTTAGAAAATCAATTATCCAATGAAAATCACTTTTGCTTAATATTTTTGGCAAACTGTTTTTCCTAAAAATAATTAAGAGGTTATTATTCATTAAGTGGAATTGAAAGTTTATATTGTACCATGAAAAAGTCAAAAAATAAGTGTGATAAGAAAATAGATCATCCTGGCCAGGCACGGTGACTCATGCATGTAATCCCAGCACTTTGGAAGGCTGAGACAAGCAGATTGCTTGACTCCAGGAGTTTGAAATCACCTGGGCAACATGGAAAATCCCCCCAGTCTCTACAAAAATTAGCCAGGGATGGTGGTATGTGCCTATAATCCCAGCTACTTGGGAGGCTGAGGCAGGAGAATCACGTGAACCCATGAGGCAGAGGCTGCAGTGGCCAAGATCGTACCACTGTACTCTAGCCGGGGCAGCACAGCGAGACCTTGTCTCAAAAAAAGAAAAGAAAATAAAAGAAAAGAAAAAAGAAACTAGATCATAAATCCCAACTGAGGTTATTGTTCCTGTGGACTGTTCCTGTAGATATTTGGGCGGGATAAAATGTGGATTCTCTGTAAAGAAGGATAAAATAGTTGGTCTGTTGTCTCAATAGATCAAGAAAAACTGCCTCTTTATATTTTTCCCCTGGCATAAGATACTTAAACATCTAGGTACAGTCTCTCCTTTATATTCATTGTGTTAGAATTACAGGATGGCCAGGTGCTGTGGCTCACACCTGTAATCCCAGCTCTTAGGGAGGCAGAGGCAGAAGGATAGCTTGAGCCTGCCTGGGCGTAATAGTGAGACCCCATTCTCAAAAAAAAAAAAAAAAAAAAAAAAGAACTATAAGATGAACTTCAGATTTTATTTCTTAGGAAGTTCCCAGCCATTCTGCAAACATTTTTATCAATGAATTTGATTTTGACAAGTGAAATCAATGATATATAAGATAAATAAATAAAAATTAATTACCTGTTAGAATTAGGATATTCTAATAAGATCTTTCTTTTGAGATAAGATATCAAAAGTGCACAGTCATAGCATTTTAATGCCCTATTGTCTCTTTTTAGCTTAAGGAATGTAGATTTCAATTTTATAGGTCATATGAGTACAAATAAATTACTGATGAGAGTCTTTATACTTTTCTATTCGTGATTATCTAGATATTCAAAAATTGATAAACTTTCAGGAAATCTATCATTATTTTAATACTGAATGATGAAATGCATGTAGTAGTAAGTAAACTATGTAACTGAAATGTCTATCAGACTTCATAAGGCATCATTGCTTTTATCTGAAACCATTAAACCAGTTTCCAAATTTATCTAAATATTACTAAGTTAGAAGCATTTAAAAAATTGGTTGAGGTTCACTATGGAAAGGCAGCATATTCATTTTTTATCTCTCGTTAAATTAATATTTCCCCAGTGGCAGGTAAATATAACCTTATTTTCAACATATTTTATAAGATGCTATGTTATTCTGCTTTTTTAAAATTTCAAGTAAAATCTCAAAATCTGAATAAAGGAAGGCAGCTAATGTTAAATATTGTTAAATGAATAAGGTTCTGAGAAAATAAGTTTTCTTCTAATATGTCCTCATAGTATAATGATAAATTAGCTTCATTTTTAAAACATTCTTTTAATGTCCAAGAAAAGGAGCATTTGGACACAAATGTAAAAGCAACAATATAAACTTTATAAGGCCAAATAAACACAAAGGGCCCTTGTGGAGAATATCTTTTGATAGCATTATCTTTTTTAGGACAGTGTATTTAATCCCTATTACAGAGATTGAATAACATAGATTGTTTCTATATACTTATTTCCCAGACTTGTTATATTTTTATCCCTTTGATTCATTGTGATATTGCATCTGGGACACCTGTATTATTTAAAAACGTTCTCATGATGTCACTCTCAATTTTGAAACCATTCATTTGCTCCTATTGCCCCCAGAGAAAAATCTAAATTCCTTAGTGAGGCTTAAAAGAGCCCTTCAGCATTTGGCTTCTGACTTACCTCCTCAACCCAGTCTCTTACTGCTCTCCACCCAGCATTCATTTATTTAGTCAATCAACATCTGCCTTTAGAGTATCTATTGTGTGTCAAGAACTGATCTAAACTGTGAGGATACAAAGGTAAATATGACCTATTATCCATGTTCTCTTGAAATGTAAGAGTGAAGAGAAGGGAAATGTTCATTCATTTGTTTAACACATACTTGTTCAGACTCTATATGCCAGGCACTGATCTAGATGCTGATGAAATAACATTCAAACAGCAAAAATTATATCCTGAAACAGAGATAGGAATGCTCAAATATTGGCAATAAACAAGTACAGTAGTACCCTCTTATCTGCTATTTCACTCGCAAATGCTTCAGTTACAAGCAATCAACTGTGGTCAAGAGCATTATATTACAGAGAAAGAGAGAGTGAGCATAACATTCACTTAACTTTTATTACAGTATACTATTATAGTTTTTCTATTTTATTATTACATATGATTAATCTCTTACTGTACCTAATTTGCAAATTATACTTTCCTCTTGGTATGTACATATAGGAAAAAACAGTGTTTTTAGGGTTTTGTATTCTTCATTGTTTCAGGCACCCACCGGGGGTCTTGGAACATATCTCTCAGATAAGAGGGGACTACTGTAATGATGAAAGTAAGTGATTATAAATGGCTGCAACTATTGATACTGAGATTCTATAGATTTTCATCATGGTAATATAAGGGAGATGTGGTCACTTAAATATGTCCTTGACGAGCTGATATTTAAGCTGAGAAAAAGGATAAGATTGATCCAGTTGTGGCAGAACCAAATGGGCAAAGAGTATAAACAAGGAAAGAGATTAGAGTGTTGGAGATGTGAACCAATGCATGAGAAACTGAAGAATAGTGAACATTTAAAGAATGCTCAAGAAGTAAGAAGCAGGTAAATAATCCAGAGTATTAAGAACCATGGGAATGAGCATACACTCTATATTCTAAATATTGTACAATCTGTTTTCCACTGATAATGTTTTCTTTTACATCTGCTACTATTTTCTAGACATCCCTACCAGTGATTCGTCTTCCTCAAAACCTTTCCTTTTCCTTTATAACCCATTTTACACTCCTACTTTGCCTCAGTTGTGGCATTCATCATACTATATTGTAAATCACATATTTTTCTGAATCCATAGGCTGTAGTTTCCTTGGGCTGGTGCTATTTAATTTTAACCTTTATGTCTTTAGCACCTAGCCCAATGGCTGGCACATAGCGAATGCCTGGGAAATATTTGTAAAACAAATGTGTTCATTTCCTACTGTCAGCTCTGCCTCAATGCATTTCATTCAACGTTAAGCTTGTTCAGCTCTTGAAATGTCAATTATCCCTAAAGCCAAGCAGCAGTATTAGACATGGTGATTGCTCTCCTAAGTGTCTTCACTTCCAGCTGGGATCCTGGATCTGGCACTGAAGCCAAGCTACAAGTGACCTAATTAGTCCTTTGGTTATTTCCAAAAAATAAAATGGGAATAATCATGAAAGGGGATGGCCAAAAACTAGGACATGCAGAGTTTGATGAAAGCTGAAATGCCTAGGGTGCCAGATGCAAGTCTTTTGGACAGTGTAATAGTTCCCAAAACAAAGTAGTTTGCATTTTAACTGTTTTCTGGAGCTTTTATCAACAAAATATGTTCATTGACTAATCAGATCTTTGTACCAGATTAGAAATTAACAGTGTGCTGGCCACAGAAATAATATACAAAATCTTTCTCTTTCTGGCCCTGCTATAAAAGAATTTCTGACAGCAAATTCAGCCAGATGATATGTATCTTTCCAGAGTGTAATTTTGGGCTAAGAGTGAGCTGCCTTCAGATCCCATGCTTTTAATCAATGTCAGGGAATGGATGCTAAGAAGAAACTCCCCCAGAAGAAATCAGTAGTTAATAGATCTTTGACAGGCTTTTAATGTTTCTGTTTTTTTCCTGAAAGCTCATCTCTTGCTTCATAGTCACAGTTTGCTGGTGAGTCCGACGGCTGATATCATAGATAAGTGTAACTAATACCCTGTTGGTATGGTATTAACTCAGGGGAAAAGCCAGGGACAAGATATTCTTTAAATAAGACAACATTCATAGAGTGGCTGATGAGTTTAAAGTTAAGCACCACATATTTAAGATGACGGTAATTGTTACCGAGAAATTATGCTTAATCTTTTGAACACTCCTGCAGGTGGCTAACACACATATCTTGTAAGAATTTGCTTTGGGGCCTACATGTCATTCTGAATCACTGAAGTGATATCTGACACTCAAAATATTTACTTACTTGGATGGAACACAGATGTCTATGTACAAATATACAATTGAATAAACTATACAACCTACATTTATGGATTTTATACTATGTGGTTCATGATTCTGGAAATGAATAAGAGTGTCTAGTTTTGAAAACAATAGCATCAAGGTCCAGCTTCAGAATCCAAACAGTCAAAATATATTGAGCAATAGTGGAACCAAAATGGTTAAAGAATATGTATGATGATTTTAAAGAAATAGCTAAGATTTGAAAGCCAGGTCTGCTTCTTTCAAATACTTTTATAAAAAGGGGAAGCTGATAGTCATATTCATTGATGGGAACTTTTAAGATTTTTAAACATTAGGTGACTAAACCCTTGTATTGGGGCCAGTTTGTGTAGATGTGCACAGTGACATCACAGAATCAGCTAATAACAGATGAACAGGACGAAAAAGGAGCCTAGAGAATTACATGCAAATATCTAGAGTAATCCGGCTTTAAAGTGCTTCATTTTTAACTCCAGCATTTCTTAAATTAGTTCTCTTTCACAGTTTAAACATTCCAATAGAGTTCTGCAGGTTCATTCTGTTTCAGTGGAAATGCCAGTCTTTCTGCAAAATCACTTTGTGATCATAATAATAAAGATGGGCTTTTGTTGTGTGCATAAATCTGTTGTACACATTAATTGATCATTTTAATATTGAGTGTAAATCTTAAATATTAGAATGTAAATGTATCCATCTAAAGTGGTCTGAGAGCACTTCAACTAGAAGATAACTGCACGTTTCAGGTGAATATTCCCAATTCTTTTCTTTACTATAGCACATGCTTACTCTATAAAAAATTTTTTTTCCCATTTTTCTTTCATTTCTGAGTATAAATTCTCCCTCTGCTCCTAGGAGAAAATTCAGGGCTTTGTAGGGCTTGAAATACATACAATTTTAAGGGCCCCATAAAAAAAGAAATTACATTTTTTTTTCTATTATTACACTGTAGATTATATAACATTACAAACAAAAAAAGCATGACGGTCAATATTTATTTAGAAATAAAAAGTTGTCATACAAATTACAAGTTTTTAAAGGTCGAAAGATGCATTATCATTCAATCTTTAAAAATATCATTATTTTAATTTAACTTCTTTTTTCATACTCTGATACTATTAGCTGTCATGTTTCTTTAGTCCCTTTCAATCTGGAACTGTTCCCAAGTCTATCTTTTATTATTACAACATTTTGAAGAATCCATGCCAATTGTTTTGTAGACCTTCAGCCTTGCCTGTCTGAAATCTCTTGTGAAATGATTAAATCCCTTCTTTATTGGTGACTTGAAGTTTTGTAATTTGTAAATGTCTTTTTTGTTGTTTACCTGATTTGTACATGTCCTTGTTTTATTCCACTGGCTGCAAATCTTCTTACTACAATATTTGGAGCAGGGAATCAGAAAACACAAGAATAGTATCTAGCATAGAACTTGACAGATAGGTGTTACTCAATAAATAGCAGTTCCCTCCACTTCCATTTTCCTTCTTTGTGTTTCTAAATGTCTTTCAGAGTTACAATATTTCTTTTCAGCTTGACTACATCTTGCATCACTCCAGGGAAATTATTGTTATTGAAGTAATTTTTTGATGGCTTCTATAAGTCTCAGTTTAAAAATATTGTTCTCTTTCTTGAACTCTTTGTCAACTGCAAGACCTCTCTGTGTCCTCAGGCTTTTGTTGCTATTCACACTGCTAGCATCCTGTCGTGTCTTACCTGGTTTTGCCATTTCTCCTATGCTCTGCTCTCTTTAACTGCATTCATTTTCCATTTTACTGCAGCATTTGTTATAATATTTTCAATTATTACTAATTTTCCTTTTAAAGCTTGTGTCATATCTTACATATTTGATTAAATACACAGAAATAGAGATATTAGTCTTATTTCAATTTGTTTCTTTTTTCTCTTCTTACTCTGATCTTTTAAATAACAGCTTCAGTCTGTGCATTCTCTTGGCCAGAAGTTTGGGAATCTCATTTATTTTTTCCTGTATATTTCCTACATCAATCTCTCTCTTGTTAATTCTCTGGTATCAACATTTTCCTCCCTTTTTCCATGACTTAAGCCCTCATCTAAATGGTTATATTCATAGCTACAATGCTGTCAAGTTCCCAATGTGGAGACGTTTTCCCTCAACGTGTTTGATGTGCTTCAGAACAGGTAAATTTGTCAACATCTGTTTTTCATGCATACTGAGAACTTCTTGTTGAGAATACATTTTATGAAGGAACAAACAGATTATCTAGGGACAATAATCACTTGAATAAGATATGCCAAAGATTGGTTAGATTAGTGTTATACCTGGCACCCATCTGTTCCTCTACATTCAGTAAACCTTTAACTTTCCCCAAACTAACTTGCTAATTTGTCAAAGGTGTAGTTACTTATGCACTATCTTGTCCCTAAAAGATAGAAAGAAAATCTACAATTTATAGGAATAGAGAAAGTAAACACAAATTTATGTTGTATGTTGTATACACAAGAAATTTGTGATACAGGAAAAGATATTTAAAACAAAGGAAGGAATGTGAAATGAAGTCTGGAATGAAGCTAATACAAAAAAGACCGTAAAACATACCACCTCTTAATATAAATATAATGTTCTTAGTGATTACAGTTATTTCTCTTTATGGCAACTTAAATGATCTTTAGATTTCTCTTTGGAGGAATACTCTCAATGTATTCCATTTATTCATATTCTAAGTGTGATTTGTAGGGCAAATGCAGGCTGGCCGCTTTTAACTTTCAGGTGATCCATTTAAGTATCTCCTTGTTGATGCTGTTAGTGAAGGAGGACAAACTTATTGAGAGGGAATTCCTGCAATGCAAGTCTCACTTACCGGGCAAAGAGTAGGTATTAAGTTAATGTATTAGTCTGTTCTTGCATTGCTATAAAGAACTACCTCAGACTGGATCATTTACCAAAAAAAATGGTTTAATTGACTCTCAGTTCTGCCGCCTGTACAGGAAGCATGGCTGAGGAGGCCTCGGGAAACTATGAATTATGGCAGAAGGCGAAGGAGAAACAGGCATATACTATGTGGCTGGAGCAGGAAGAAGAGCACAAAGGAGGAGATGCTGCATATTTTTAAACAACCAGATCTCATAAGAACTCACTATCACAAGAACAGCAAAGGGGAAGTTCAGCTGCATGATCCAATCTCTTCCCACCTGGCCCCTCCTCCAACATTGGGGGATTACAGTTTGACATGAGATTTGGATGGGGACACAGAGCCAAACCATACCAGTTAATAAGTGTGTAAGAAGATGATAAACTGAAATATTTATGTACTTCCTTTACCTGTATTGTCAGAGACATCTACATCATCTGTAGAAGAAAAAGGTCATTATGTGAGAATTGCAAAGAGAAAGACCCAGTGAACTGTTTCAGAACTCCAAAATAGCTTCTGAAGGTCACATCAGTACAATTATTCTGAATATCAAAGTTTTTGATTAAAAAATTATTTGATTAAAAGAAAAATACATCTTTGAAGATTTTTTTAAAAACTCATGTTCTTTGATTAATGGGATATAAGAATAAAATAAGATCAGCCCAGGAAGAGTAGGTGAGCATCATCAACCTCGGAGGTGGCAAGAACTGCATGGTCTGCAGGGCTGGCAGTGAAGGAGTGGAATCTGAGTTACCATGTGGAGAGACAGGCGGCACTGATATATTTTTCTGTGCTCTTTTTCTATTATCAGCAAGTTGAGCAGAAGTTGAAACATCTGTAGATCATCCCCTGTTATAAAAGGTAGTATGGCATTTTATTTTGTTTGAGAGATGTTTGTTTAGTTTTATATTTTAGCTCACTTAGTATTATTCAAGCTAAGACTTTTTGATAATGCCAAGATTAATTGTTTTCTCATGTCCTCATTAAGATATTGTAAACTTTCTTTTAATTTTTAAAAGGCGAACTTCTTGATCAATTATTGTTTTGATCTCTCTCAAATGTATTATAGTTTTCAGACTGCTAATGCACTAGTTTGCACCTACAGAAGCCAAATATTATTATACTCTAATGGAAAATATAATGGTTTATTCCCAAGGAAATAAACTGATTCATATATTTTATGGCTAGCTTTATTTTTTTCCACCAGTTACCTTCTGACTTGTCTTAAGTCGGGAGGGGATATAATATAACTCCTACAGGTCCATAATGCCCTATATAGCCACAAACATCCCTTTGAAAGTTCAGGACAAACACAATGTCCAGTATTATAGAAAAATATTGTATTTACTATAAATTATTTTGAGAGGTTTGTAATTTAGAACCTTCAGAATTCTCAGATGAATGCTACTCTTTTTCCAGAGGTTTGCAATATTGTTCTCAACTTGCCATTCTAGCATTTCTGGTTTTGATAACTTATATAGGTCTTATTTATCTTAACTTATATAGGTCTTATTTATAAAGAACAAGCAGATGAATAATTTTTCACTACTGTGAACAAAATATTGAACTTTTTTCTGAGTTTTTTACATACATTAAAAAATGCACAATATGTGATAATTCTGGTATTTTCTTAAAATGTGTAAGCCAAATAGTAATGTCTAATATTAGAATAAATGTGTGAATACAATTCACTATAGCACAGCATCATCTGTTTCAACCAATGTGTAAATAAGTTCATCTAGTGGTTTACAAATACAGAAACGTATAGTTAATCGCTCTTCTTTCAGAAAACATTTTGGTTGTTTTTAGGTGTTGCTAAGAAAAATCAGGCTCTAATGAACATTACTATAATTTCTCCTTAAATATATATATGTGGAACAATTTCTCAAGGATTTATTCCAGGAGTTGAATTATGATGTCATAAGATATACACATTGTTTACTTCTACTAGATAATGTTAAATCATTTTCCAAAGTTATCATATCAAATTACATTATACCAGCATTTGTTCCACATCCTCACACTTAGTATTGTTAGACTTTGAAATATTTTCTAGCCGGTGGGTGTAAACTTGTATTATATTGTGATTGTGGAAAAGTATTCTACAACAACTAGTTAGGCTTATTGTTTTTTCATGTTTTTATTGGACAGAGGAATTTTCTCTTCTGTGAAATATCTGTTCTTTTTTTCATTTTCTATTGGAGTATTTGCCTTTAATATGGTAAAAAAAAATTTGTAGTCTCTAGATACAAATATTTGTCAGCTCTTATTGTTGAAATTTTTTTTCAATTTGTATATTGTCTTACGGTAACTTTTGATTAGCAGGTGTCATAATTCCCTACTTTTAAAAACTAAAAAGTTTTAAATTTTGCTTTTACTACTTACATATTAAGTATTCCTGGAAATGATTCGTATAAGATGTGAAATAGATCTCATTCTCTCATTCAGTTTTTAAAAATAAGGTCTACTAATTTGGCTAGTACAATTTTTTTTTAACAGTCCATACTTTTCCTATTGATTAGCAATGATAGTTTTATCATTTGGCATATAATGTGTAAGCCTGGGTTCTCTAGTCTCTGCAGTTTATCTATTCATTACTTAGTCTTAATTACTGTATGTATATATATAATATATATGTGTGTGTATATATATATATAGAGTGCGTGTGTGTGTGTGTGTATATATATATCCTTGTATGTACTCCACATATGGTAGAACAATTTCATACTCATTTTATTTGTAGGTGTATACTGGAGCTAGATGTTTTATATACATTTTACTCTTAAAAAAACAAAAACAACAGCAACAACAAAACAGATGATATAGTGATGACTGGAGGTGCTCTGATTTTATATATTAATTTGGGGAGATTTGATATTGGAAAGATTGAATCTTTCTAGTTTTGTTATGATTTGCAACTAATTTAAATATTCTGTAATGTCTTTTTTTTTTTTTTTTTAACTCCTGGGCTAAGGTGATCCTCTCACCTCGACTTCCTGAGTAGCTGGGGCTATAGGTGCGTGCCACCATGCCCAGCTAATTTTTGCATTTTTTTAATAGAGACAGGGTTTCACCATGTTACCCAGGCTGATCTCAAACTCCTCGGCTCAAGCGATCTGTCCTTCTGAGCCTCCCAAAGTTCTGGGATTACAGATGTGAGCCACCACACTCAGCTTCTTCAATGTCTTATAATAAAGTTTTGTAATTTTAGTTTCAGTCTTAGGTATTTTACTTGTTTTAGAATCATTCATAGTTATTGTATTTTTATTAATATTATAAATTATATTTTAATTTATTACTATTTTTGACATAGGGTCTCATTTTGTCACTCACACTGGAATGCATTGACACCAACATGACCCACTGCTGTCTCAACCTCCTAAGCTCAAGTGATCCTCCAACCTCAGACTTCCAAGTAGCTGGGACCACAGGTGCATGCCACTATGCCTGGCTGTTATTTTTAATTTTTATTTTCAGAGACAGGGTCTTGCTATGTTGCCCAGTCTGGTCTCAAACTCCTGGGCTCAAGCCATCCTCCTGCCTCAGCCTCCCAAAGTGCTAGAATACAAGCATGAGCCACCAAGCCTGGCCTATTTTAATTTCTGATTCATGACTTGTATGGAAATTTAATTATTTTTGCATAATAATTCTATATCTAGCTTTTGCATTTAGAAAATTTGCCCATTTCTTGTATTTATGTCACCTGGTGTTTTCTGTTGTTAATGAGGCCCACACTCACCTTCAATTCTATCCCTTATAAATGAGATACTTATAAATGAGAACTTCTAGAATTCCTTGAGAACTAGGTTGTGATTAGTTTGTGCCAAAGGTCAACATTCTCAGGAGATGATTAGAGAGGAGGAGAGGAAGGAAGGTGGAAGCCATTGGCCTGTGGCTTCCACAGGCAACTTTTGGCTTTCACAGTGTCAGCAGCCATAGCAGAGGTGATTTTAGGCAATTGATTATAGCAATCGATTATGGCAACCACGGTGCTGGTGCTGATAACAGGAAACAAATGGTGCCTTCTGTGGTGACCAGGTCATGCTTGGGAGGAGAGGGAAGTGGGTTCAGAAGAGCACAGGATTTGGAGGCTGATAACCAGTAAAGGGCTGCAGTTTTCTGCAGTAGTGCCTGCCTTGGGATAGATGACCAGATCTCCCTGTAGTCTCTGATTTCTTCTCTCATTTTTCCTAATCTCTTTAGAATACTGTTTATTTTCACTTTGTTTTGTTTCTCTAATCCACCTAGAAATTTTGTAACCTAATTATTGGCATTAAATCCTTGTCTATCCTTTCCATTTACCTGATTGTACCTTGAATTATATATTAATTATGTATCTGCAGATTTTGGGAGTTTTCTATTTAGGGTATCTTGTAAGATGCTTATTATGAAATACTTCTTTCTTCCTTTTAAATCTTGCATCTTGTTTCTTTGTCCTCTCTGATTACACTGACTTTAGCATCCTGTAAAAGACGGAATAAAATTGCTCACAGTAGGCATAGTCTGGATTTATAATATAATCTGTATTTTAAAAGGAACACATGATTTTAATATATTTTACTATGAGTTTTGGGTAAATGTTCTTTATCATATTTTTAAAGTTTTCTTCCTTGTGTTGAATAATTTAACATGAAAGATTATAGAGTTTTCATTTATATTTTCTCCCTGTGTTTGTCAAAGTGATCATTTAGACATTCATCTTTACTTTCTTAATGTGGCAAATTACATTAACAGTCTTTGGCATGAAACTAACTGAAATTCTGGGTTACTCTCAAATTCCTCAATAAGTTATATGTTGTTTCTGATTTTCTTCTGTGTTTTTATATCTATATTCAATAGAAAAATTGGTATGAAAAAATTCTCTTTTATAAGGTCCTTATCTGTTTTTATATCAATGCTATATAATCCCGTAAATGAGTTGTAGGATAGTTCCTCTTTTCTATTTGTAAAAAATTTTATCATCTCTTATGTGATATTTATTACTTACTAATAAAACCACCTAGGCATGGTGTATTTTTGTGGGAAAATTTAAACTTACTGAATTAAGTTCTTTAGTAGTTATGGGCTATTCAAATTATTTATTTCTTTTCAAGGCAGTTTTGTTAGTTGGAATCTCTGTAGGAAATTGTAAATTTCACCTAAGCTTTAAAATGTTTTGGCATGAAGTTTTATAGCTTTCTTATATCCTTTTCTATGATTCTTTCTCACTGGAAGCTGTTGATAGGTGCTAACTTCTACTATTTTGTTTAAAGTCTGCTTTGATAACATTGACATCCTGGCCAAGAATGTTGTCTACTATTGCTTGCAAAATTTAAGATAGTAAGATATGAAAACAGTACACAAACACTAAGAGTTCACAATCTGCTAAGAACATGTTATATCTATATGTATACATATATATGTTTTTTTTGCATAAACATGAACAACTCAATTCTACTCTCTCACTCTTTCTCACACATTTTTGCCACATCATGAAGCATTAATCTCATGCTTCTATTTCAGAGTCCCTTGAAGACTGAGCTCAGATTCAGCTTTCAGCGTCTCTCTCCTTAAGATTTCAGCATGAATGAGGTCTGGTGAGGGGGCTATTCTCCAAAACACACCCTGTTCTTCAGTCTGTATTTTTCCTGCCCAGGCTTGGATATTTCAAATACTCCTTCAGCTAGTGAATGTGCAAATTATCTCCTAGAGACTGCAGCCATCACTTTATGAGATGAGATGTGCCAAACATATTGAGCAACAATTTTTCATTTTGTCACAGAAAAATTTTTTTCACGTCAATTATGAACTCTATTTAGTGACACTCTGTTAATATTTTAAATACTTGTCAAGTTAAATTTCATAGGATTCAATATTATATTTTGTATATTAATTATTATGGTTTCCTGATCATGGTTTTAATGTTAGGAAAATATTTAAATTTTTATAATAATGTTATGTTATTGATTTGTACATATAACTTCATTTGATTATAATATTAGACAAATCTATATCTTTCTAACAATTAATTAATATATTCTGATGTTTTAACTGTATTGATCACCTCAACCTAGCCCATCACAGAATGAGGTATGTTTTAAAGGCTATGTTATGTTTTAAATGCTGTGTTAGTTTATGTATATAAAACAATAATTTCAATACTAATAATACTTTCATTTTACATTTGAAGCTGTTATTTGGTAACTAATGCTCTGTTAATGTCACTATTAATCAATTAAATTATTCTATTTGGCTCTTATAATGCTTGTGCTCAACTTTACTTTGGATATAGATGGGAATGTGATCAGGAATATAACTATTATTTGAAATGATCATATTCCAAATAATGATATGGAATTCAAAGGCATGGGTTAGATCAGAGATTAAAACTAGATATTAAATACATAAAGATGGTAGATGAAGTCTTTGAAGTGAATGGTAATATTCATGGCTAGACAACAAAGGGATGAAGGAACCAGGGAACATAATTTTGGAAACATTAATATATAAAGTCTTGAAATAAGAGCTAGCAAAGGAGACTAACATTGAGTTGCTAAGAAGTGGAATTAAAATAGAACATATCAAGAAGGTGGAGTTGTCAACAGCATCAAAATATTTACTGTTTACAAAGAAGTTGACATCCACTTTCAGCACATCTATTTAAATATATATACCACAATGGAAGATGGAAGATATTTTAAAACATTTTCTTCACTGGGCTATCTCCAGATTCTAAAACGTTGCCTGGCACTTAGTAGACAGGAATAATATTTGTTTAATGAATTGATGATTTTGTTTATCATGAAATCAACTATCACAAGCATATAACATTCTTAGACAAGTGTACTCTGATACTCAAATATATTTTCTATGTCCATTATACTTCATTGTTACTTATAGAGTTAAAAAGACCACAAAGTAGAGCAATTTGTTACAAAATAGTTTACTTGGAACTGTTGCATAAAAATATCATATATTCATGTCATAACATTTTTTACTTTATCCACCTTAGTTTCATGAAGATATACAACTTTATTAATAAAACTCAATTTATCTGACCTAATGTTGATAGTCCATCAAAATAAAATGGCCAGTTCTTATAAAATGGAATTTAGAGTGAAACACCAGATGAATAATTACTATGATGACATTTTTATTTATAGGTAAAAAAATAGTTGAAACCTTACTTTACAGAAGTTTATTAACATAGTTAATTCCACCTAAAAATATTTAAATAATAAAAAAGCAGTTATCAAAGTCTCATAATTTTTAAATGACATAGACTCTCTTCAAATTGTATAACTTATAAGAGCAGTAAATTATTAATATAAATTAATTAATATAAGAAAAATAGTTGAAATAATTAAGTCAGTCTTAGAAATTCTATTGTGTTTACTTTTTTTTTCTTTTTTTGAGATGGAGTCTTGCTCTGTCGCCCAGGTTGGAGTGCAGTGGTGTGGTCTCAGCTCACTGCAACCTCCGCCACTCAGGTTCAAGCAGTTCTGCCTCAGCCTCCAAAGAAGCTGGGATTACGGGCAACTTGCACCATCACACCCAGCTAATTTTTGTATTTTTAGTAGAGCTGGGCTTTCACCATGTTGGCCAGGCTGGTGTCGAACTCCTGACATCAAGTAATCTTCCCGCCTCAGTCTCCCAAAGTGCTGGGATTACAGGAGTGAGCCACCATGCCCGGCCATTGTGTTTACTATTTTAAAACTAAAGTAATTGATAGGCTTTTATAAAATAATGCTAATAAATTTTTAAAAACTTTTCAGAAACTTGTACAATTAAAAAATAACTTTTGTCAAGATACTAGTTACTTTAAGAAACTATTCACTTCTTCAAAATATGCTGCTTCTGCCCTTAAAGCTTATTTGGAAAAAGAAAACAAGAATGAATTGAACACAAATATTTACCATTTAAATGTTTTCATTAAAATTATATTCAGGCCTAGGTAAAGTGGCTCATGCCTGTAATCCCAGTACTTTGGGAGACCAAGGTGGGCAGATCACCTGAGGTCAGGAGTTTGGGACCAGCCTGGTCAATACGACAAAACCCCATCTCTACTAAAATACAAAAATTAGCCAGGCATGGTGGCACATGCCTGTAATCCCAGCTACTTGGAAGGCTGAGGCAGGAGAATCACTTGAACTGGGGGTGCAGAGGGTGTAGCGAGTGGAGATCGTGCCATTGCACTCCAGTCTGGGAGACAGAGCGAGACACCATCTCAAAAAAAAAATTATATTCAGAATCTGCGACATATTCTTTTCAAAAATGGATTTGAAAATTATAAAAGTTTCTCACTCTGAATTTTAAAAATAATATTGAATTTGTACATACTAAGTTAGATTGATATTTTGATCTAGTGAAATTAATTATGCATAAAGATTATCGTTAACGTGAAGGAAATCAACCCATTGGCTTCTTACGATTTTAAAGCATATAAATTTTTGGGCATCAGACATCTTTAATTTTTCTCCTTGGCTTTTGACATACATTGTTTTTATATGACCAGACACCTATATCTTTTGTCCTAACAACTATTTTCTATAGAAATACTTTGCTTTACTTCTCCTAGAATAAAGAATGAACGTTTATTACTTGAAACGTGGAGCACTGTGTTCTGTAAAAATATTCTACATATTCGTGGTGTTTAAGAACTAGTCATATATATCCAAATTTAGATTTCTGTTTGTTCTCATAGCTTGTTTTGTTACTTAAGAATTCAGATCTGAAATTTCTGATATTTTCATCAGTACTAAAGCTAACCTGAAGCCATTTTGTACACCATAATGACCATGTTTTCTATAATGTTTAATACTTTTGTGCTGATAAAAACTTTTATTCTTATCTTTAGCCACATTTTTAACAAGTCACTTGTCTCACTTGAAGTTCTTATTACAGTTGTACAAATTGTAATATTATTCCTTTACATGAAAAACAGTATACCTTTCTCATCAAAGCGATTAATATAAGAACAAATTGTTAAACTTAAAATTTGGTGTTGTAATGCAAAGTATATATTTGTACCATCATCCAGCAGTATCTTCTCAAATACTACATATACTAACTGTTCATATTTACTTTTTATAATTGTAAATAAATGTGCTGACTGTGTACTTGTCTAAGATATGAACCACTAACAGTAGATTTTATTTGGGCTAAACACAACCAGTTTAATATATGATTTATTATTAACTTGTGAATGTGTCCTCCTATACTACCTTTGACAAAGAAGTAGAGACTGAATGGTATTTTTGGATTGACTAGCATAACTGTTCAAAGACACCTAAAGAATCATTCGTTGCCAGTCTTGAGAGAGGATTTCACTATGATGTTTGTATTTACATCTCTCTGGTTCAATACTTCAACAATTTAGATTAATGATTTGTCATATCTATTAGATTACAGATTTAATAAGAGAATATCAAATGGGCTAGGTTCAAAATTAAAAAAAAAAAATAACCTCCGTATACAGAATGAGAAAGTTTGATTTTAGCAGCAGAGTGTATAAAAACTCTTAGAACTTTTATTTGGCTGAAATATAAGTCAGCAATTAGTGGGATATGATTGCTTGAAAATACAGATTTAGGTTGTATTTTGAGAATAAGGGAGGTCACAGTCTTTTTTCTTTTTTGAGGCAGAGTTTGGCTCTTGTTGCCCAGGCTGGAGTGCAATGGCACAATCTCATCTCATTGCAACCTTCGTCTCCCAGGTTCAAGGGATTCTTCTGCCTCAGCCTCCCAAGTAGCTGGGATTGCAGGCATGCACCACCACATCCAGCTAATTTTTTTGTATTTTTAATAGAGACAGGGTTTCTCCATGTTGGTCAGGCTGATCTCAAACTCCTGGGAGGTCATAGTCTTATAATACTTTTCGTTAGTCAGAATAACCCTTGGTGTTAGAGTAACACCATAAATATCAATAAAATATAATAATAAAATAAAAGAGTGTCAATGGATTTTGAGACATTTGAAAATGTATATGAACTGTGTTCCTTCAGACTGGGGAATTTTACCTTTGAAAAATAAAGAGAGGTAAAACTAACTTTTGTTCTCAAATGTTTAAGAATGCCTGTTGGTGACTTGTTCAGTTTGGCTGCAAATTGTTGAACCACTATCATGGAGAGGAAGTGCCAGAGACGCAGGAATTTTTTCTATTATAAGAAAGAGCTTTCTAATAGTGGTAGATATTCAGATAAGGAAAGAGCCACCTTAAAAATAATTATGTTTATGCAGCTATGAAAAAGTATTAATAACCCATGATTTTTCAGGCTCAGAGGATGTTCTGGCTAAGGAGGTAAATTGGTAGGACAAGAGACGTCTACCTAAACTTAAGAAAACTCCATATTTATGTATTTTACATATCCTGATTTTATAAGATGAAAATATGATAATTGTATGTTTTAAAATTTTATAATCACAGAATTACAATGGCAGTAGTGCTGTAAAGAACACTTAAACATTTGAAAGAGTATTTGAACTGGATGGCCTTTGAAGTCTTATGAAACGTAATTTTAATAATAAATATAATGAAATTATAACATTGTCAACAAATACAGTGCTGAAGAACTTTACAAACTCTCCTTAATCCTCAACACAGCCCTGAAAACATTATTATACCCATTTTATATATGAGAGGAATGAGCATCAGAAAGGTTCAGTAGTTTGTATGAGGGCCTATGGCATGTGGCTGGGCTTATAACCTTAGTTACACAATATTATAAAATTGTAGAGTTGGGAGTACTCTTAGGGATCATATTCTAAACCATTCTGGTTCTGTTATTTTAAAGCTTATAACATATCACCATCCAGTGATAGGTTAATCTGTTTTTTAATATGTTCAAACTCACTCCCCTGTTCTTGGGTTATTAAATTACTTTTGTAGTAGCTCAAGCTATTAGGGAGTATCTTCCTATGTGAGCTGAAAGCTGATTTTTCATGCAGTCCTATTTAAAATATAGTGCTTTTCCATGTTCTGTTGCTCTGGTCTCTTCTTTGAAGAGACCAGAAATACAATATGGAGACATTTGCAGAAATACAATCTGGAGACAAAGCATACAAATATATTAAGAACTTCCCCAGTAGGATTATACCTTTAAAAACTCTTTGTCCAAAATAAATTATAATTTAAATCAAAAAAGCTAACATAAACACCCAATGTCATTTGTTCTGTTCTGGCAAACATATTTGTAAGATAAGAGATGATCATAACAAGGATAGTAGTAGCTCAACAACAAACTACAAACACCTTTTCTAAAGGATAGTTCAATCTGCAACTGAATAAAAGAGAATCATAAGTCTAAGTCTAAGTGTCAGGGCCTGACAACAGAAAGTCATGTGTTAAACCAAGAGAGATTTTACAGCAAGTACCCATTCATAAACACAGGGCTCCAAGTCAGTATTTAATTTCCAGAGCCAAGGCAGTATCTACTTCTCAGCATACCAGTCAAAAATAGATATGGGCAAATGATAAGTCTGATCACCAGATTGCAATTCATCTCAAAATGTGGATTAATTACTTAAAGCCAGGTATACCGTTAATTGTAGAGTGACCAAGTTGAAAAACTGATTAGAAACTCATGTGTATATATACATACACACATATGTACACACATATCATATATGTAACTATGAAATCATTCTTATTTATCTTAATAAGGAACTTTATTCATTTTTTTCCCACTACTTTATGTTAGAACATTATTATCACTCAAGAGAAAAATTTTACTTTTAAAGATAGAAATATATCTCTGGTGTATAATGATAATTATTCAAGCTAATTATATATCAAAATGTTCATAACATTGATAAGTTATATAATTTTCTGTACAAAAGAAATACATCTGAAATACAATCACTGAGCTGGACCTTATGTCCAAATGTGCCCATTATTTTCTGTATTCCCATTTGAACATCAGTGACCCCCAAAAATACTTCCCAAATTTGGCTGTAGAATATTACTGAAGACAATAAGAGTTGAATAAAAGTAACATAACATTTTAAGATAAATTAAAGTAACTACTTACTCGAGAGAATACAATGAATCTTTAGTAAATTCAGCCATGTTTGCTAAAGCTAAAGTAGAGCATACATATAGAGTTTCAGGAGATCAAAATAAGAGCTGCTATTTCATTGTTGTTATTATGTGATGGCGCTATGGGCTATAAAGAGAAGCTAAATGTAATTCTGTTCATTTCTTTCTTATTTTTTCTAGTCTCTAATTTTATGAGCTCCTAGCAAACTATAGAGCCTTCTGGGAAAATACTAGTTCATTTTAATGGAAATATGCAAATAAAAAGAAAGCACTGTTAGAAACTGTATATATATGTATGTATATATATGCATATATATACATACATACATATATATATAAAAAATACACACAAATACACACCCTGAGAAGTATCACATAATATGCCATTTTCCAGCAATCAATTTTTGACTGCTTCTTTTGTCCTATGTAAAATTTCAGGCTTGGATCCTAAAAGGAAATGTTTCTCAATTTTATCTATATTATTTTCTTTGAAAGAATTATAACCTTGGAGGATGATCCAAGATGGCTGAATAGGAACAGCTCTGGAGTGTGTTTTCCAGTGAGAATGCAGAGGGTGAATGATCTCCATATTTCCAAATGAATTTTTACTTCCCACAGACCAGGAGATTCCCGGGCGGAAAAGTGCCATGAGTCTCCAGCACAGCTGTTTTAGCTGGTGCAGTGGGTCTCTGCACAAACTCTCATACAGATCTGGATGCCATTTCAACTGGTGCCTGGAATACCTGGGAGACAGAGTCACCCACTCAACTGAAAAAGATGGGGCTGAAACAGGGAGCCAGGTGATCTGGCTTGGTGGGTCCCAACCCCACAAAGACCGGCAATCAAAAATGCTCTGGATTGAGAGTTTCACAGCAAGCACAGCTGGACTCAGGACAGTACAGCTCTGTGGGGGGAAGGGCGTCCATAATTACTGAGGCAGTCCACCACTACCGAGGCAGTTTGCCAATACTGAGGCAATCCGCCATTACCGAAGCAGTCTGCCATTACTGAGGCAGTCCGCCATTACAGAGACAGTCCACCATTACTGCAACAGTTCTAACTATACCTCTATAAACAAAACCACAATGAAGTCCACACAGCAGCTGGGCAGAGCCCACAGCCAGCTCAGCAATGCCTCTGCTGGCAGACTGTAATTAGGCTACCGCCTCACTGGGCAGGGCATCTCTGAAAAAAGGCAGCAGCATGTCAGGAACTTATAAATAAAGCCCCACCTTGCCAGGACAGAGCACCTGGGAAAAAAAGGCATTTATGAGTTTCTCTGCAGCAGACTTAAACGTACCTGCCTAGCAGCTCTGAACAGAAAAACAGAGCTCACAGCTCAGCACTTGAGCTCCTATAAGGGACAGACTGTCTCCTCAAGCAGCTCCCTGACCCCCGTATAACCAAAGAGACACCTCATAAAGGAGAGCTCAGGCTGACATCTGGTGGGTGTCCTTCTGGGACAAAGACAACAGAAGAAGAAACTGGCAGTAACCCTTACTGTTCTGCAGCTGCTGCAGGTGATCCCCAGGCAAGCAGGGTCTGGAGTGGACCTCCAGCAGTCCTACAGCAGGGGGGGCTGACTGTTAGAAGGAAAACTAAGAAACAGAAATAACTTCATCAGCAACAAAAAGGATGTCCACTCAGAGACCCCATCTGAAAGTCGCCAACCACAAAGACCACAGGTAGATAAATCCACAAAGATGGGAGTGAACTAGTGCAAAAAGGATGAAAATATCCAAAACCAGAATGCCTCTCTCGTCCAAGGGATCACAACTCCTCACCAGCAAGGGTACAGGCTGGATGGAGAATGAGTGTGAAGAATTGACAGAAACAGGCTTCAGACGGTGTGTAATAACAAACTTCTCTGAGCTAAAATATCATGTTCGAACACAATGTGAAGAAACTAAGAACCTTGAAAAAAGTTTGATGAAATGCTAATGAGAATAAACAGCTCAAAGAGGAATATAAATTAATTGATGGAGCTGAAAAACACAAGAACTTCGTGAAGCATACACAAGTTCAATGGCCAAATTGACCAAGCAGAAGAAAGGATATCAGAGATTGCAGATCAACTCAATGAAATAAAATGAGACGGCAAGATTAGAGAAAAAACTGTGAGAAGAAATTAACAAAGCCTCCAAGAAATATGGAGCTATGTGAAAATACCTAACCACATTTGATAGGTGTACCTGAATGTGACGAAGAGAATGAATCCAAGCTGGAAAACACTCTTCAGGATATTATCCAGGAGAACTTCCCCAACCTAGCAAGGCAGGCCAACATTCAAGTCCAGGAAACACAGAGAACACCACAAAGATACTCCTCAAGAAGAGCAACCCCAAGGCACATAATCGTCAGATTCACCAGGGTTGAAATGAAGGAAAAAATGCTAAGGGCAGCCAGAGAGAAAGGTCGGGTTACCCACAAAGGGAAGCCCATCAGACTCACAGTGGATCTCTCAGCAGAAACTCTGCAGGCCAGAAGAGAGTGGGGGCCAATATTCAACATCCTTAAAGAAAAGAACTTTCAACCCAGAATTTCACATCCAGCCAAACTAAGCTTGATAAGCAAAGGAGAAATAAAATCCTTTATGAACAAGCAATGCTCAGAGATTTCATCACCACCAGGCCGGCTTTACAAGAGCTCCTGAAAGAAGCACTAAACATAGAAAGGAACAACCAGTACCAGCCGCTCCAAAAACGTACCAAATGGTAAAGAGCATCAACACAATGAAGAAACTGCATTAACTAATGGGCAAAACAACCAGCTATCATCAAAATGGCAGGATCAAATTCACACAACAATATTAACCTTAAATGTAAATGAGCTAAATGCCCCAATCAAAAGACACAGACTGGAAAATTGGATAAAAAGTCAAAACTCATCGGTGTGCTGTATCCAGGAAACCTATCTCACATGCAAGGATACACATAGGCTCAAAATAAAGGGATGGAGAAAGATTTACCAAGCAAATGGAGAGCAAAAAAAAGCTGGAGTTGCAATCCTAGTCTCTGATAAAATAGACTTTAAACCAACAAAGATCAAAAGAGACAAAGAAGTGCATTACATAATGGTAAAAGGATCAATGCAACAAGAAGAGCTAATGATCCTAAATATATACACGCCCAATACAGGAGCACCCAGATACATAAAGCAAGTTCTTAATGACCTACAAAGAGATGTAGACTCCCACACAATAATAGTGGGAGACTTTAACACTCCACTGTCAATATTAGACAGGTCAATGAGACAGAAAATTAACAAGGATATCCAGGACTTGAACTCAGACCTGGACCAAGCAAACCTAATAGGCATTTACAGAACTCTCCACCCCAAATCCATAGAATATACATTCTTCTCAGCACCACATCACACCTACTCTAAAACTGACCACATAATTGGAAGTAAATCACTCCTCAGCAAATGCAAAAGAA
>CAUYLG010039997.1:0-16077 GCA_963573385.1 Cacajao melanocephalus
TCAGAGAAATAGTCTAATCTTATTTGAGGCTTCTAGAGTTTGGTGATTTTTTTTTCTCATTTCAATTATGACTTGCTCAAGTCTCTCTACTCCCTTTGACCTTATTACTCCTACTTATATTCATATATATATATATATATATATAATATATGTAAATTCCCTATAATATAATTAATTATATGTATTCCCTATTACATATATATATATATTCCCACTTATATCCACTGGTGATATCCAGGCAAACAGTGTTTGTAGTGGATATCCAGCAAACTGCAGCAGACCTGCAGCAGAGGGGCCTGTTAGAAGGAAAACTAACAAACAGAAAGGAATAGCATCATCTTATTACTCCTACTTACATTCCCTTGTGTGTTAATTAATATTTCCCTTTTCATCTCTAATATTCACCCTCTTCAGATATTTGTTAACGCTCTGTCCTACTTAATCTAAACATAAGGTCTTCTCCTCAACCCTGTTTACGGTTGTAATTATATAGTGTGTTTCTCTTATCACCTAGATGCTAATTATAAATATAGGAAGTCAAAGGTTGAATTAAAGGTTTAGTCATGTAGTATCAGAAGAGAAGAAAAAAATATATATGGTTTCAGGTCAATTGAATTTTGTTGTAGAGATCTTTGTGCACAAAATTCCATAGTCTTCATTTCCCTGCCAAGTACTTAGATTGCTACTTCCAGAATCATTGAAGTCTATTATGCTGATCAGCATTCTTCTATTCTGTACCTTATAGCACCACTGATACTGTAACTTTGGAGCACCAGGTATGTATTAGCCTGAGTCTCCTTCCCATGCCAGCAAATCTAAGCTACCATATTCCCCCTTATCTAAAAGATCTGCAATCAATCTGAAAAGAAACAATTCCATATAACTATGATACAAGAGATTTTTCAATAATTATGGCTCTCTAAACTCTTCCTCTCTGGGCAAGACATCTCTCAAAGAAAGGCAGCAGCCCCAGTCAGTGGATTATAGATAAAACTCTAATCTCCCTGGGAAAGAGCACCTGGGGGAAGTGGTGGCTGTGGGTGCTGCTTCAGCAAACTTAAACGTTTCTGCCTGTTGGCTCTGAAGAGAGCAGCGGACCTCCCAGCACAGTGCTTGAGCTCTGATAAGGGACAGACTGCCTCCTCAAGTGGTTACCTGACTCCTGTGCCTCCTGTCTGGGAGACACCTCCCAGCAGGGGTCAACAGACACCCCATACAGGAGAGCTCTGGCTGGCATCTGGCAGGTGTCCCTCTAGGACAAAGCTTCCAGAGAAGAAACATGAAGCAAATTTTGCTGTTCTGCAGCCTCCACTGGTGATACCCAGGCAAACAGGGTCTGTAGTGGATATCCAGCAAACTCCAGCAGACCTGCAGCCAGAGGGTCATGACTGTTAGAAGGAAAACTAACAAACAGAAAGAAATAGCCTCAACATCAACAAAAGGAAAGTCTACACACAAACCCATCTGAAGGTCACCAACATCAAAGACCAAAGGTAGATAAATCCACAAAGATGAGGAAAAACAAGCACAAAAAGGCTGAAAATTCCAAAAACAAGTATTTCTCTTCTCCTTCAAAGGCTCACATCTCCTTGCCAGCAAGGGAACAAAACTGGACAGAATGAGTTTGACAAACTGACAGAAGTAGGCTTCAGAAGGTAGATAACAACAAACTCCTCTGAGCTAAAGGAGCATGTTCTAACCCAATGCAAGGAAGCTAAGAACCCTGACAAAAGCTTAGAGGAATTGCTAATTAGAATAACCAGTTAAAAGAAGAACATAAATAACCTGATGGAGCTGAAAAAACACAGCACAAAAACTCTGTGAAGCATACACAAGTATCAGTAGCCAAATTGATCAAGCAGAAGAAAGGATATCAAGATTGAATATCAACTTAATGAAATAGAGTGTGAAGACAAGATTAGAGAAAAAAGAATAAAAAGGAATGAACAAACCCTCCAAGAAATATGGGACTATTTGAAAAGACCAAACCTACATTTGATTGGTGTACCTGAAACTGATGGGGAAAATGGAAACAAATTGGAAAACACCCTTCAGGATATTATCCAGGAGAACTTCCCCAACCTAGCAAGAAAGATCAACATTCAAATTCAGGAAATACAGAGACCACCACCAATATAATCTTCGAGAAGAGAAACCGCAAGACACATAATTGTCAGATTCACCAATGTTGAAATGAAGGAAAAAATGTTAAGGGCAGCTGGAGAGGAAGGTCGGGTTACCCACAAAGGGAACCCCATAAACTAACAGTGGATCTCACTGCAGAAACCGTACAAGCCAGAACAGGGTGGGAGCCAATATTCCACATTCTTAAAGAAAAGTGTTTTCAACCTAGAATTTCATATCCAGCCAAACTAAGCTTCATAAGTGAAGGAGAAATACAGTCCTTTAAGGATAAGCAAATGCTGAGAGATTTTGTCACCACGAAGCCTACCTTACAAGAGCTTCTGAAGTAAGCCCTAAATATAGAAAGGAAAAACTGGTACCAGCCACTACAAAAACATACCAAATTGTAAAGACCATTAACACTATGAAGAAACTGTATTAACTAATGGGCAAAATATCCAGCTAGCATCATAATGACAGGATCAAATTCACATATAACAATATTAACCTTAAATGTAAACAGGCTAAATGCCCCAATTATAAGGCGAGACTGGCAAATTGGATAAAGAGTCAAGACCCATAGGTGTGCTGTTCAGGAGACCCATCTCATGTGCAAACACATAGGCTCAAAATAGAGGGATGGAGGAAGATTTATCAAGCAAATGGAAAGCGAAAAAAGCAGAGGTTGCAATCCTAGTCTCTGATAAAACAGACTTTAAACCAACAAAGATCAAAGAAGACAAGGAGGGCATTACATAATGGTAAAGGGATCAATGCAACAAGAAGAGCTAATTATTCTAAATATATATGCACCTAACGCAGGAGCACCCAGATACATAGAGCAAGTTTTTAGAGACCTACAAAGAGACTTAGACTCCCACACAATAATAATGGGAGACTTTAACACCCCACTGTCAATATTAGACAGATCGACGAGATAGAAAATTAACATGGTTATTCAGGACTTAAACCCAGCTCTGGACCAAGGGGACCCAATAGACATCTACAGAACTCTCCACCCCAAATCAACAAAATATACACTCTTTACAGCACCACGTCACATTTACTCTAAAATTGCCCACATAATTGGAAGTAAAGCACTCCTCAGCAAAGAACAGAATTATAGCAAATAGTCTGTCAGACCACAATGCAAATTAGAACTCAAGATTAAGAAACTTACTCAAAACCACACAACTACATGGAAACTGAACAACCTGCTCCGGAATGACTACTGGGTAAATAACAAAGTTGAGGCAGAAATAAAGATGTTCCTTGAAACCAATGAGAACAAAGACACAATGTACCAGAATCTCTGGGACACATTTAAAACGGTGTATAAAGGGAAATTTATAGCACCAAATACCCACAAGAGAAAGGAGGAAAGATCTAAAATCCACACCCTAACATCACAATTAAAAGAACTAGAGAAGCGACCAGGTGTGATAGCTCATGCCTGTAATCCCAGCACTTTGGGAGGCTGAGATGGGTGGATGACCTGAGGTCAGGAGTTTGAGACCAGCCTGGCCAACATGATGAAATCCTGACTCGACTAAAAATACAAAACTTAGCCGGACATGGGGCAGCTACTTGGGAGGCTGAGGCAGGAGAATCACTTGAACCCAGGAGGTGGAGGTTGCAGTGAGCCAAGATCACGCCATTGCCCTCCAGCCTGAGCAACAGAGCAAGAGTGCATTTCAAAAAAAAAAAAAGAAAGAAAATATATAAGCAGAATAACACTGTATAAAATTGTTTAAAACAATAAGTGTAGTGCTCTGGAAATACAAATTGAGAAACTGTGATTATTTGAGGAATAGTGTGAGGATGCTTGAGAAACCAAGAATGCCGAGAGAGTGAGCATAAATGATTTGAGGAGCAGAATAGGATGGGTGAGTGACAGATTTATCACCTAAAAGTGGTGAATTGGACAGAAACCAATAGGAAAATCTTCATCTTTACTCTCCTAAGTTTGTAGTCTTGGTTGGGGAAAGTGGCATACCAACCAGTAATTATTTAACAGGGAGATCCTGCAAATGAGAGAGTCACAGAAAGACTGGACAAGTATTTCATATCCCTCACTGACTAAGAAACTCCTTTTATGTGCAACAAATACTGTAAAGAGCCTATAAGACAGAGGAAGCCATGGGGGACTTAAAAACGGGCTGAATTTGAATGTACTCTCAAATCCACACAAAATTCAAAAAGCAGAGGGTAGAAGCCTCATGAGTTTGGGGTGACTGGCCACAATTTCTGCCTAAATTGTTGAGTAGAAACATCAACAGCCACACACTACAGTAAAGATATATTTTGAAGTTCAAGACTAGGCCAGTTACTTAAAAATATGTCTGTACAGAGGACTTTAAAGTAGTGAAAGTACTCTGTAGGATATTATAGTGTTGGGTAAATGACACTATACATTTTTCCAAACTCATAAACCGTACACCACCAAGTGTCAACTCTAATATAAATTATAGACTCTGGATGATAATAGTGTGTCAATTTAGGTTTATCAGTTGGAGCAAATGTGCCACTATGATGGGGTATATTCATAATGTGGGAGTCTATGCATGTATGGGAGCAGGTGGCATATGTACTTCCTGCTCAATTTTGCTGTAAAATTAAGACTATAAAACATGAACTTTATTTTTTAAAAAGTCCTAGGAAAACAAATCAGAATTCAGAGTCAATAAACTTTATTATCTAAAAGATCTCATCTTCAGCCGGGGGAAAAAAAAAAAAAAAAGACATGCAAAGAAACTAGAAAGTATAACCCACACTCAAAGGGTGGGAGAAAGCAGTTATTAGAAATTTATGTTAAGTGGGCTCAGATATTGCCTATTTGGTACACAAGGAATTCAAAAATGCTATTATAAATGTATCCAAAGTATTAAACTTTGCTCAAAGAATTAAAAGAAAATATGACAGTGGCTCATCAGAGAATCTCAACAGAGAAACAGATTATACAAAATAGAAATTCTAAAGTTGATAAGTACAATAACTGAAATTAAAATTCACTAGATAGGTTAAATAGAAAATTTCAGCTGGCAAAGAAAAAATTACTATGCAGGAAGGAAGATAAACAGGAGTTATCCACAGTGAAGATCAGCAAGAAAAATACTGGAGGAAAATGAAGAGCTTTGGAGACCTATAAGACAATGTAATGGAAGTTCCTAAAGAAGAAATGAGGATAAAGAGAATGTGACAGAACTGTAAAATATTAAATGGGTATATTAGGATGAAAGAACTAAAATCAATAATTAGTGATTTAGAATAAGAAAAGCAAACCAAACCCAAATCAAAAAGAAGAATAAAAATACAAATATCAAAGCTGAAAATCAATGAATCAGGAGAGGGATATAAAAGGAAATCAAAGCAATCAAAAGTTGGTTTATTGAAAAGACCAATAAAATTTATGCAACTTTTTTGTTAACAAGCAGTGAAGAAGTTAAACCACATAATTTCATTTATATAAAGTTTAAAACTAGGTAAAACTATTTAAAGTGATAGAAGTAACTATTTAACTATTTAAAGTACCTATTTAAAGTAACTATTTAAAGTGATATTTAAAGTGATAGAAGTAAAGCTAATGATTGCCTTTCTGAATGATAGTGATAGTGACTGAAAAGATGCATGAAGGAAAGCTGCTTAAGAGTCTGTAAATGTTTTATTTTTTGTTGTGGTTGTTGTGGGTTTTGGCTACATTTGTGTGTCCATGCTTTTAAAATTAATGGAGTTGTATGCTTATGAGTTGTGCACTTTTCTATATGTGTGTTAAAATATTTATTTTGTTAAAATTTTTAAAATGGTGGATAGTTTTAAAGAGATACAATTGAAAAGAGAAGAATTGGAAGAAATAAGTGACTAAAAAAAGTTATACAACATGCAACCTATGAGAGACAAAGAGATAGAAACATGAGAGTTAAAATGCAAAGAAAATGTATCAAAGTGAAAAAGCTGATAACTATTATAGATATTTAATGTGTAATTGTTAATCTGCCAACAAAGCAAACACCAAGCCTATACAGCTTTATAATATGTTTTATCTGTCTCAAGAAACAGAGAAGTTTACTCGAATACAAATCTTCCATAAAAAATAAAGAGGAACATTGTTCACATACATTAAAATGATATATGACATTAGAAACAGTAAAAAGGAGTAGAGGAAAAAAATGGAGCGTATACTATGACATATTGGGAGCCAAATTTATGAAGTAACAGAGTCGAGCAGAAAAGGCAAAACAATCTTAGAACTAAAGCACAATGTTGTTTAATGGTTTTCTCCAAATGTGAGTATCCTCATTTTTATTTTCCAAAGTTTGACTGTACTTACGTATTAAAGACAAATTTGTGACACTTCACTATAAAGCCAATAGTTAGGGTGAGAAAACCATTCTTTTAATTATTGAATTATTGCTGGACTCACTGTAGTTGTCATTGTTCAACCATTCTTTTCATTGCAAGTGAATATTTAATAAAGAATACTTCTGCAATTGGTTTAATTGTAATTTCTCTCAGCATATTGTATCTGTAGCCCTGTATGTTTTAGATAGCTTTCCCATTGTCATAATCATTCTGCAGTTTCTTGTTTATCTTCTTTGTGACACAGCCCTCTTGTGACCACAAGTTAAGGTATCTTAGCTCTGGTAGAGTTACTTGGACTAGTTTACATAAAATTTGTGGCTTCCAGTAAAGACTAATATAAATTTTATAAGCAACTTACACTCATCAATACATTTAAATAATAAAAAGAAATGATAAGTAATTAATAGTTGAAGAAAAGATATTCTGATTGAAGACTAGTGAGACATGACAGGATTATATTTGTGTTAAAATTCCATGGCCTCGCTACTTATAGAGAAGGAAACCAGAAAATTAACTTGCTTTCATCTGTGAGAGAAAAAAGTCAAGTCTTCTGCTATTGTGATAAATTTTTATTTGAAACCATTGTAACTTAGATGTTTAAATAATTATTATGTGTTGCTTGCAAAACAGTTTGAAACCCTAGAACTTCCTCTCAGTTATTGTCCATTGAATTTTATTCAGTTCATGTAACCTAGTTACATGATGAGCCAATATCAAGTATAATATTAAAGAAGCTATTCACAAAATACTGATGGTCTTTGCCAGTTCCTTTGGATGGAAGAACTAATGCAGCTCTTCATAGGGTGTGCTTGTGTATACACATCAGGTACGGCTATATCCTGATCAGTGCAACTTTACAGAAAACACAAAGGAACTGCTCTTTGTGAGCCTGGCAGCTAAGCAGTCATTCTACTTCATAAAAGGATGTGACATAATTGATCACAACTGCCTTAAAGTTTATGGAGCCAATGTGTTTGCACAAGGGCAGTCATCTGAGCTTTGCTTTAAATGAAACATCATCTGGGCTCTGGAGAGCAAATAAGCAAATAACAAGACACAGGCATGCAAATTTAGGCATTACAGCAAGTACTTTACTTCCTAGTGCAAAAACAGCAGAGCTAAATGCGTTTATCTCAACCAATGGGCCAACAAATTGCCAAATCCTTTCAAGTTCACAAGGAGGCTTCTTTTTTTTCTTTTTTAATTTTCTTTTTAATGTTTGTGGGTACATAGTAGGTGGATATATTTAGCGGGTATATGAGATATTTTGATACAGGCATGCAATGTTTAATAATACCATCATGTAAAATGAGGCCTCGGGACACTCAAGGCATTTGTCCTTTGTGTTACAAACCATCCAGTTATACTCTTTTAGTTATTTAAAATGTACAGTTAAAGGGCGGAACGAAGTGGCTCACACCTGTAATCCCGGCATATTGGGAGGCTGAGGCAGGCAGATGGCTTGAGGTCAGGAGTTCAAGACCAGCCTGGACAACATAGTGAAATCCCGTCTCTACTGAAAATATAAAAATTAGCTGAGTGTGGTGGTACACACCTGTAGTCCCAGCTACTTGGGAGGCTGAGACAGGAGAATTGCTTGACCCTGGGAGGCAGAGGTTGCAGTGAGCCAAGATTACACAACTAAAATCCACTCTGGGTGACAGAAACTCTCAAAAACAAAAGTAAAAAAAATAAAATGTATAGTTATTAATGACTATAGTCACCTCATTGTGCTATCAAATCCTAGATCTTATTTATTATTTCTAATGATTGTTTTTTACCTATTAACAATTCCCACCCTCCACCACTACCCTTCCCAGCCTCTGGTAACCATCCTTCTACTCTCTATCCTAGTATGTTCAATTATTTTAATTTTTTGTAACTTTTAAGTTTAGGAGCACAAATGCAGGTTTGTTACATAGGTAAACTTGTGTACAGATTATTTCACAGGGTTATAATAAACAAAACAGTGTGGTACTGGTACAAAAAAGAGACACACAGACCAATGTAACAGAACAGAGAAACCAGAAATAAGACCACGAACCTACAACTATCTAATCTTAGAAAATACTAAAAAAATTTGTTTTAATTTTGAGCTCCCACAAATAAGTGAGAACATACAAAGTTTGTCACTCTGTGCTGACTTATTTCACTTAACATAATGATCTCTAGTTCCATCTATATTGTTGCAAATGACAAAAATTTCATTCTTCTATGGCTGTATAGTACTCCATTGTGTATAACTACCAGATTTTCTTTATCCATTTATCTGTCAATGGACACTTAGGTTGCTTCAAAATCTTGACTATTATAAAAAGTGCTGCAACAAACGGGAGTACAGCTATCTCTTAAATAATACTGATTTCCTTTCTTTTGGGTATTTATCCAACAGTGGGTTTGCTGGATAATATGTTATCTTTGCTTTTAGTTTTTTGAAGAGCCTCCAAACTGTTCTCCATAGTGGTTATACTAACTTACATTCTCACCAAGAATGTGTGAGAGTTCCTTTTTCTCCATATCTTCACCAGTATTTGTTATTGCCTGAGTTGGGTAAAAGCCATTTTAACTGGGATGAGATGATGTCTCATTGTAGTCTGGATTTGTATTTCTCTGATGATCAGTGATGTTAAACACCTTTTAATATCCCTGCCTACTATTTGTATGTTTTCTTTTGAGAAATGTCTATACAAATCCTTGGCTGATTTTTTTTATCAGATCATTAGATATTTTTCCTGAGCTCCTTATATATTCTGGTTATCAGTCCCTTGTTACATGGGTAGTTTGCAAATATTTTATCCCATTCTGTGGATTATTTCTTCACTTTATTGTTTTCTTTGCCGTGTAGAAGCTTTTTAACTTGATGTGATGCCATTTGTCCATTTTTGCTTTGGTTACCTGTGCTTGAAGAGTATTACTCAAGAAATTTTTGCCCAGACCAATGTCCTGGAGAGTTTTCCCAATGTTTCCTTATAGTGCTTTCATAATTTAAGATCTTAGATTTAAGACTTTAATCCATTTTTATTTGATTTTTGTATAAGGAGAGAGATGGGGCTCAAGTTTGATTCTTCTGCATATGGATATCCAGTTTTCCCAGCATCATTTATTGAAGAGTTTGTCTTTTCCCCAATGTATGCTCTCGACACCTTTGTCAAAAATGAGTTCACTGTAGGTGTGTGTATTTGTTTCTGGTTTCTCTATTCTGTTCTATTGGTCTATGTGTATGTTTCTGTAATAGTATCCTGCTATTTCAGTTACTATATCTCTGTACTATAATTTAAACTCAGGTAATGGAATTTCTCCAGTTTTGTTCTTTTTGCTCCAGATAGCTTTGCCTATTCTTCCTTGGCCTTTTGTGATTCTCTATAAATTTTATAATTGTTTTTTAATTTCTGTGAAGAATGTAATTGGTATTTTGATAGGGATTGCACTGAATCTATAGATTACTTTGGTAGTATACATATTTTGACAATACTCTTCCAATTCATGAACATAAAATACCTTTTTTTTTTTTTGCATTCTCTTCAATTTCTTTCATCAGTGTTTTATAGTTTGTAGAGATTTTTCACTTCTTTGGTTTATTCTTAGGTATTAATATTATTTGTGGTTCTGAAAAATGGGATTACTTTTTTATTTCTTTTGCAAATTGTTCACTTTTGGTATATAGAAATGCTACTGATTTTTATATGTTTATTTTGTATTCTATAACTTTATTGAACTTGTTTATCAGTTGTAATAGTTTTTTGGAGAAATCTAGGTTTTCCCAAACATAAGATCATATCTGTAAAAAGGCTAACTTGACTTTTTCATTTCCAGTTTGGATGCCCTTTATTTTTTTCTCTTGTCTGATTGCTCTAGCTAAGACTTCCAGTACTATGTTGAATAATAGCAGTGAGAGTAGGCATCCTTGTTATGTTCCAGGTCTAAGAGGAAAGGCTTTCAGTTTTATCCCATTTATTATGATACTAGCTATGGGTCTGTCATATATGGCTTTTATTATGTTGAGATGTTTTCCTTCTATATTTAGTTTTTTTTTTTTAGAGTTTTCTTAATTGCATTTTAGGTTTTGAGGTACATGTGAAGAACATACAAGATTGTTGCATAGGTACACACATGGCAGTGATTTGCTGCCTTCTCCCCATCACCTATATCTGGCATTTCATGAAAGGATGTTGAACTTTATCAAATGCTTTTTCAACATTAATTGAAATGATCATAGGGTTTTTCTTCCTCATTCCCTTGATATGATGTATCACATTGATTAATTTGTGTATGTTGAGTCATCCTTGCATCCCTGGGATAAATCTCATTTGCTCACAATGAATGATTTTTAAAAATATTTTGTGAAATTCAGTTTGCTAGTATTCTGTTGAGGATTTTTGCATCAATATTTATCAGAGATATTTTCTGTTTATTGGCAGCATGGTAATATTAGCCTTGTAGAATGAATTTTGAAGTATTTTCCTTTCCTCTATTTTTGTTGTTGTTGTTGTTGTTGTTTAAAGAGATTCCTTTAATAAAGTGAATAGGAAAACATGTTGAGATAGTATCCCCACAATTAAATGGCTTTGAACAAGTGAAACTGTGGATACCAAATGCTATTTTTATTATAGAATCTACTGTCTGAAAAAGGATGTAATAAATAACTGTAGATGCATCACAAGACACCCATTTATTTAATCGCATTAGTAGTAGATCTTACTGCATAATATTCTCAATGTCTTCATTCTTCAGATTCTCTAGGCTTACAAATGTCATCAATCTTCAAAATTATTCTACCCATTTGTGTTGCAAGAGATATTTGTTGATTTTTGCCAATCAAGGTTTCTATGATTTGCTGTTGCTTCATATCATTTGTCCCCTTGTGCAAACAGTCGATGCCAAGAACAGGGTTCATCTCCTTCACATGTCTGGCTTGGACTTCGGTCATAGACTGGGTAAGATTCATGCTGCTGTTTTCAGAAAGGGTCATGGGGTTGACCTCCAGTGCATCAGCAAACTCTCATGGCATATTGTTCTAAGGTGAGGCACTTAACCACCTCTTGGCTAACTGACAAGGCACAGAATATCTCAGCAGCCCCTCCTCTGTACACCACATGATGATCACAGATGAGTTTCCAGATGACACACAAAGCATCATGAACGGATCATTTGTCTTCCTCAATGACGATCTTATTTCCTCCTCTAATAAAAATGGTTATAGCTCTGGAGTTCTTACACTACTTGATGACCAGCATTTTATCCTTAGTTGTTCCAAATGAGATCTCCTATACAAGACCAGCAAAGCCCAGCTACTCTGCAGTGAGCTCTGAGAACCTGGGGATGATCTGTCCTCCTGTTGAGATGGCAGTCAGCTCAATTTCAGGTCCTCTTACCCAGCAAACCACAGGCAAGTTGTTCTGAAGAAGTAAGTGATTTGCTTCATCATCAAAGCCTCACTGACAAATTGCTAGGTTAGCACCAATCTCTTTAATCTGTTGAATCATCTCTTCAAATTCCTCCTTTTTATTATTTCTGAAGGCTTTATAATCTTCTATGGAGGTCACATCCAGCTTATGCTTTGTTTTTGGTTTGGATGGTTCAAATGGATATGTGAGAATTACAATCTTAGCATCTTCTACTTTTTTCAGTGTCTGTGGGTGACTGAAATCCTTGTCCACAATCATGCCCTTAATCAGTTTAGTGTCCTTCAGCCTGCAGCCCACGTTGCCTTCTATTTGATAAGCTCAAAGTCACGTCTCTCTGCTCCGTACCAGCTACAGTGAGGACGGCATTCCACAACAATGTCGGCCATTTGTCAGTGGCAGCTGTTGACCACTTTGGAGACTAGAGTGGTTTTTGCAATCTGAATCAGGGGTTCTGTGTCCTTTATGTCCACAAGGATGCTATCGTTCATCTTGTCCAGGTGTTCAATAGCAACGTGGGCAAGCTGCTTATAGCCATCAGCTATTCTGATTGGGTGAATGCCTCAGTCTAGCAACTGCTCAGCTTCTTCTAACAAGGTACCAGCCAGGACAACCACTCCTGTGGTTCCATCTCCAATTTCATCATCCTGAGACCTGGACAGTTCCACCATCAGCTTGGCAATCTGATGATCGACATCCATCATGCTTAAGATGGTGGTGCCATCATTAGTTAGAGTCACATCGCCATCCTTATCCACCATCATTTAATCAAGCCCATTTGGTCCAAGTGATGTTCTCATTTTATTTGCTACAGCCTTTGCCACCATTATATAAGACTTGAGGGCCTCAAGTCCCATAAGATGGGACTTGTGGTCTTGATCCTTGATGATAAGGAAAGGCCACCCATATTCATCCAAGGCAAGAGTCCCCATGGACGCCATAGTGCAGCAGCAAGAGTTACTTTCCCCCAACCACCAGAACCTTTCCTCTATTTTTAAGGACAGTTGAGTAAGATTGATATTAGTTCTTCTTAAAATATTTGGTAGAATTCAGCAGTGAAGCAATTAGATCCCAGGCCTTTCTTTACTGGGAGACTTGTTAGTATGGCTTTGATTTTATTATTGTTATTTTTCTTGTTTTCTTTATGGTTCAGTCTTGTTGGTTCTATGTGTATGTGTTTATCCATTTCTTCTAGGTTTTCCAATTTGTTGGCATATAGTTGCTCACACTGATAATCCTCTGAATTTCTATGGTATCAGTTGTAATGCTACATTTTTCATTTCTGATTTTATTTATTTGGGTCTTCTCTCTTTTTTGCTTAGTCTTGCTAAATGTTTGTCAATTTTGCTTATCTTTTCAAAACACCACCTTTTTGTTTCATTGATCTTTTATCTTTTTTTCAAATTTATTTATTCTCTGATTTTTATTTTTTCTTCTAATTTTGGGTTTGGTTTGCTCTTCTCTAGTTCTTTGACATGTGTAATTAGGTTATTTATTTGAAGTTTTCCTTCTTTTTTATGTAGCCATTTATAGCTATAAATTTTCTTCCTTGTACTGTTTTTGCTGAATCCCTTAGGTTTTGGTATGTTATGCTTCCATTATTATTTGCTTCAGAACGTTTATTGATATCCTTCTTAATTTCTTCATTGACCCACTTATTCAGGAGCATATTGTTCAATTTCCAAGTGTTTGTATAGTTTCTAAAATTATTCTTGTTATTGATTTCTAGTTTTATTCCTTGTGGTCAGTGAAGATGCTTGATGTTATTTCAATTTTTGTGAATGTTTTAAGACTTGTTTTGTGACCTAACATATGGTCTATTCTTGAGGAAGATTCATGTGCTGAGGAAAAGAATGTGTATTCTACAACCATTGGATGAAATGTTCTGTAGTTCTGTTAACTATCTATTAAGTTCATTTGGTCTTTAGTGTAGATTAAGTCCAATGTTTCATTGTTGATTATTTTTTTGTCTAGAAGATTTGTCCAATGCTGAAAGTGAGTGTTGAAGTCTCCAGCTATTATTGTATTGGAGTGTATCTCTCTTTAGTTCTAATAATATATGCTTTATATATCTGAGTGCTCCAGTGTTAGGTGCATGCATATTTAAAATCATACTCTTTTGCTGAGTTGACCCCTTTATCATTATACAGTGACCTTCTTTGTCTCTTCTTACAGTTTTTGTCTTGAAATCTATTTTGTCTGATGTAAATATAGCTATTCCTGTTCTTTTTAATTTTCCATTAGCATGGAATATGTTTTAATTCCTATCTTGAATTTCTTCAAAATAGCTATTTTGAATTATCTGTCTGAAGAGTCATATGTCTTTTTTTCTTCAGGACTGGTCTCTGGTGCCTTATTTAGTCTGTTTGGTAAGGTCATGTTTTCCTGGATGGTATTGATGCTTGTAAATGGTCTTCAATGTCTGCCAATTGGAGAGTTAAGTATTTATTGTAGTTTTCACAGTCTGAGCTTATTTGTGCCTGTCCTTCTTGAGACAGCTTTCCAGATAATCAAATGGATTTGGGTGCCAAGACCAATGACATTGTGGTTTTTGCAGACTCTTGGAGGTACCCTACCATACAGGATAAGATCAAAGATCTTATCAAGGGTCTTATCCAACATGTGGTCTTACGTAAGATCTGGAAGAATTTTCTGGATTACTAGGCAGAGACTCTTGTTCTTCTCCCCTAATTACTATCAAACATATAGAGTCTCTCTCTGCATCCCACCTAGAACTGGGGTGTGGTAAAGCAAGCACCCCTGTGGCTACCACTACTGGAACTGTGCCAGGTCAGACCTTAAGCCAGTACGGCACTGGGACTTGTCCAAGGCCCTTCCTTTCAGAGTGTCAAGTTCACCCAGGTCCTGGGCATTCTAGAGCTGCTATCTGGGAGCCAGGGATTAGAGTAAAAGACCTTAGCAATTTACCTGATCTTTTATTCTACTGTGGCTAAGCTGACACTCAAACCATAATACAAAGTTCTTCCGGCTCTTCTCTTCCCTTACTACAGGCAGAGGACCCTCTCCCTGTGGCTACCACTACTACTGGCCCACGGAGGGTTCTGCCAGGTCAACTGTGATATTCACTAAAAGCCCAACGGCTTTTCTGTCAGCTTATGGTGATTGCTACCAGGCCTGGGACTCATTCTTCAGGGCAGAGAGCTCTCCTCTGGCCCAGGGAAGATCTAGAAATCCTATTTGAGAGTCTAGGGACAGACTGGCTGACTTCAAGGATTTGCTTGTTGCTCTATCCCACTGTGGTTCAGCTGGTACCTGGTTTTTGGTTCTTGTAATGGTGCTTTTCTGTATGCACGTAGGTGTTAAAATTCAGTATTCCGGCATGGGGTTGGGGGGAAGGGGACAAACAGCATAGGCTTCTATTACACAATCTTGCTTCGTCCCTCACAGTGCTTCTTACATTCTTACTTTTCTCTTAATTTTTCTATCATCATCCTAGATTAGGCCTTCATTATCTTTTCTTTGGATTATTGGTTTGGAATACGAGAGACAGCCATGTTCCTGACATTGCTGCCTCTATTCTTGATTCTAAATTGCCCTCCACACAACTATTGTATTATCTTATTAAAGTGTATGCTTCATGTTCTCATCATGTTATATGTGTACCCAAAAACTTTCCATGGTTTCCTGATGACTCTTTTTATTCTTTCATTCAGTATCTTCACATTCTAATATAATCTCTCACTATCCTGTATTCTTCCCAAACTGGATTACTTACAGCTTGAATGTGCCTGAAACTTCCTTTTCTCTTCTTTCAGTAATTTGCCAAAATGATGAAAACAAAGGGAGAGAGGAGAGGCACCTGATACATGTTCTCTAGGCCTTTTAGAAAACGTGGAGTTGTTCCTTTGGCCACATATATGTGAATCTATAAGAAAGGTGATATTGTAGACATCAAGGGAATGGGTACTGTTCAAAAAGGAATGCCTCACAAGTGTTACTATGGCAAAACTGGAAGAGTTTACAATGTTACCAAGCATGCTGTTGGCATTGTTGCAAACAAACAAGTTAAGGGCAAGATTCTTGCCAAGAGAATTAATGTGCGTATTGAGCACATTAAGCACTCTAAGAGCTGAGATAGCTTCCTTGAAATACGTGAAGGAAAATGGTCAGAAAAAGAAGAAAGCCAAAGAGAAAAGTACCTGGGTTCAACTAAAGCAAGAGCCTGCTCCAC
>CAUYLG010039999.1:0-22727 GCA_963573385.1 Cacajao melanocephalus
AGAGTAAGGTGACTTAATAGCTCACTTCAGCCAGTCTTGACCTCCTGGGTTCAGGAGACCCTCCTGCTTCATCCTCCTGAGTAGCTGTAACTGAAAGTATGTGCCACCATGCCCGGCTAATTTTTTACTATTTTGTAGAGATAGGTTCTATGTTACTCAGGCTGTTCTAGAACTCTTGGCCTCAAGGAATCATCCCATCTCAGCCTTCCAACGCACTGGGATTACAACTGTAAGCCACTGCACCCGGCTCATAATTGTTTTGGAATCAATATAATCAATATATTTGAATCAACATATAATCAATAGAATTGTCTTTGAAGAATGTAAGTTCTGAATTTTAATATTGCACAATTTATCAGCTTTTGTTTATGGTAGTACTTTCTATATCCTGTTTAAGAAATATGTGTCTAGCTTGAAAAAATGAATATGTTTTTCCATGTTGTCTCCTATAGACATGATTAAATTATCTATTACATTTAGGTCTGGAATTCACCTAGAATTGGCTTTTCTGATTTGTGTGAAGTATTGGTAAATATTTATTTTTTTCTTTCAATATTGAGAGCAAATTGACCCATTATTGTTTATTAAAAAGACTGCCCTTTAATCACTGCTTTAGAGTGACACCTTTATCATATATGTAGTATCTCTATGTATGCATTCCTATGTGTTTGTTTCTGAATGCTATTCTGTTGCAGTGTTTTATTTGTCTAGCCTTGAACCTTGATACTATTTAAATTGTAGTTTTATAATAAGTGTTGATATTCAGTATTGTACAACCTGTATTTTTTTGTCTTCAGGTATTTTTAAGCTGTTCTTTGACTAAGCTATGAAGCATACATTTTTATAATTTTAAGACTAGCTTGTCAATTTTCACACATAACATAAGCACACATACAAATGTCTACTAGGATTCTGATTAGGACTGCATTGAATTTAGATACATTTGGGAGACTACTTTTATAATGCTTTTTGTTCCAGTTAATAAACATGGTAGGATAGAGGTAGTTTACTGATTTTTAAAAAATATATATTTGTATCTTATTGTTAACCTTTGTTATATTTTGTCTTGGATATTTGTTATTTCTGGTGCCACAGTTGTTATCATTTACATATATTTATATTTAAAATATATGTTATAGATAGCTGCTATGTAGAAATAAAATTGACTTTTTAAATATTGCCCTTGTATGCAACAAACTTGCTCAAGGTACTTATTCATTTTAGTGTATTTATAGATCCTGTTGAATTTTCTAAGTTTATAATAAAATTATAAATACTCATAATTTTGTTTATTTTCTTAAGCTCACATTTCTGCATTTTTTCCCCTAAGTGCATTGCCCAGGACCTCCAGTGCAATATTGAGAAAAAATAGTGATATTTCTTGAGCTGTGATTGAAACCTTTCATATTTTATCATTAAAAGTATAGTAATTACTGCAATTTTTTGCTATATGTTCATTTTGAGAATGAAAAATTTACTTCTATTTATACTTTGCCAAAATCATAAATGGGTATTGTATTTTATTAAATGCTTTTTTGCAGATATTGAAATAACCATATCTTTCTACTTCATTCAATGAATGTGATGTTTTGCATTGATGCATTATTCTAATAGGCTGTATTTCTAGAATATACATTTTTGGATATGAAATATTATTCATTTTACATTTTGCTGAATATAGATTGCTATTCCTTTGTTCAGGATGATTATATCTGTTTGTGAGAGATTGCCTGGTAATTTTCCTTTCTCGTACTGTTCTTGTCAGATTTTGATCAAGTATGCATTGCTCATAAAATGATATCGGGGTTATTTTCTCTTTTTATTCCCCAGAGTTTGGATAATATTCTTCCTGTAAATGCTTAAAAGAATGAATGATCAATGCCATCTGGATCTGAAGTTTTCTTTATGAGAAAGTTTAGATTGCAGATTTCCTTCTTTAATAAAATTAAGACCAATTTTTTTAGCATTTCCTGTTAATATTAGTAAACTGTATTATCTACCTAATTTTCTGATTTCATTTAAATTTTCAAGTTTTCAGGATGAAGTTTTAAATAGTATCCTCTTATAAACAGTTTATAATCTGACTGTGCACAAGGGCTCACACTTGTAATCCCAGTACTTTGGGATGCTGAAGTGGGAATATTGCTTCAGGCCAAGAGTTTGAGACTTGCCTGGGCAATGGAGCATGACCCTATCTCTTCAAAGCATAAAAAAATTAGCTGGGCATCCTGGTGCATGCTTGCAGTCCTAGCTATTTGAGCAACAAGAGCAAAACTCCAAATGATTGTCATTATGTTTTTTAAATTACAGCCATCCTAGTGTGTATAAAATAATGTAGAACTGTGTTGATTTACATTTCCTAATAACTAACAATTTGTGAAATAGTTCCTGTGTTTATTGGTCATTTATATTATTTTTGAAGAAATATATATTCTGATCCTGTGCCCATTAAATATTGAATTTTTGTTATGTGATTAAGTAAAAACAGTTTTTATATATTATAGCTACAAGCCACTTACAAGATTTATATTTGCAAATCCCAGCACTTTGGGAGGCCGAGGCAAGCGTATCACTGAGGTTGGGAGTTGGAGACCAGCCTGACTAACATAGAGAAACGTCATTCTACTAAAAATACAAAAAAATTAGCGAGGCGTGGTGGCACATGCCCATAATCCCAGCTACTTGGGAGGCTGAGGCAAGAGAATCACTTGAACCTGGGAAGCGGAGGTTGTGGTGAGCTGAGATCTTGCCATTGCACTGCAGACTGGACAAATATTTTCTCCCATTCAGTGGGTTGTCTTTCGAATTTTTCGTTGCTGTTGTTAGCAGCAAAATGTTTTAATTTTTGATAAAGTTACATTTATCTATTTTTTAAATTTAACTAAAACCATTACCTAACATAAGGTCATGAAGATGAAATCCTGTGTTCTTCTAAGAGTTTTGTAATTTTAATGAGTACATTTAGATCTATTATTCATTTTGAGTTGATTCTTGTATATGATATGAGGTTGAAGTCCAACTTTATTCTTTTCATGTAGAATACAATGACCTTAATTCTTCACACATAGATTCTTTTTGCTCTTTGACTATATTCATAATAACAGATTTAAAATCTTTATCCAATATGTATAGTAGCTGAGCTCCCTCAGAAACAGTTTTTATTGACTCTTTTGTTCTCTTATAATGGACTATGCTTCCCTCTTCATGTGCCTTATAATTTTGCTAAAACCAGGATATTTTAGATAAGTTAATACGGCAACTCTTGAAATTAGAAATGAGATCGCCTCCTCATCTTGTTTTCTGTTTGTTCAGTAAATTTTCTGTACTAATTATGTAACATTAGAATTAATTATGTTCAATTAGCTTAGTAGTCAGCTAATGGTTGGTCAGAGACTTCTTGAATGTCTTGAACCAGTGAGTCTTCCTTCTGTCCTTTGCCAGTAGGCTTTAAATTTTTGAGAACACAATATTAACACTCAAACAGTTTAAAATTCTGCCTTGGCCTTTTCTTCTCACTTGCATGGGATTTCCAGGTCAGACAATGGAGAGAGATCAGAGTGCATTTTGGATTTTTCAGGGACTGCTCAAAGCCCTGCCCATGTGCACAGCCTTCTAAGTCCCAGAAATATGTCAGAACTTTACAAAGCCCCTCTGGTTACCACTTTCCTCAAGTCTTCCTTTTAGAGGCTCTTGTTGTTCTGACTGGTATCATAGTCTCAGTCAGCTGCAATATTACATAATTGCTGCTGATTTTTGTTTTCAAAAAATGCTGGTGATAGGGCTTTTTTTTTTTTTGGTGGAACAAACTCTGAGTCAGGCCAAATAAAAACAACACCCTGTAAATGGGCCTTTCTCAGGGACCAGAAATCAATATGAAATACTACAATGCTCTGACATGGGACTTTTTGAAGACCTCCTTATGCAGACTATTCTTTCCTTTAGTTGCAAGGTTGCAGTTGCTCACAACTACTGCAATTGTTAGGCTACTGTCTTTCCAAGTTACCAGAGACCTGGGAGAGGAAGATAGGAGTACATCAAATGAATAATGCTACCAAGACCAGGCACGGTGGCTCATTCCTGTAATCCCAGCATTTTGGGAGGCCAAGGTGAAAGGATCACTTGAGCCCCAGAGTTTGAGACCAGCCTGGGCAACATAGTGAGACTTCATCCCAACAACAGCAACCACAAAAATAGCTAGGCATAGTGGCATATGCTCGTGGTCCCAGCTAGTTGGAAGGCTGAAGTGGTGGGATTGCTTGAGCCTGGGAGATTGAGGTTGCAATAAACCAAGATCACAACACTGCACTACTACAACCTGGTAGACAGATGGAGACCTTGCCTCAAAAAGAAAAATAAATACAATAAAATTCTACCAATCCTGCTGTTTTCACTCAGGTTTAGCAGGGTTTTTTGTTTAGTTTAGTTTAGTTTAGTTTTGTTTTTGATTAAATGATCTTCAGAGGGCAGCTAGCCTTTGGTTAATTTCTGTAGCTCTGACAATGTAATTTCTAGCAATATTTGCCAAAGGTTTTCCTTGCTTTCACAGAGGACAAGTTTAACAGAAGTCCTCACTTCACCATTCTAGAAGCTCCTTCACTCTAATTTCTTTTTTACTTTTTACTTATTATCTATTTGTAACTAATTAAATATTTTGTTGCATGCCATTTTGACATTCATCTGCTAATTTTAAATACTTTCTGGCTTTTATTTAGCAACCCTTCTTGCAATTACAATATATTTAAGACTATCATAATTTGGTAATTTTACTTTTTCTCAGACAATTCAATAACATTACAACATTTTAATGCCGTTTCACCTTATGCTTTTTTGTGTCATTTTTACTTTGTACTTAAATTTTCTATGTAAGACATTGCCTTTACAGTCATTTATCATTTAAATTTACCCACGTTACCATTTCTTTTGTATTACATTTCTTTTTGTGTTTCTATTCTTCCATTTGGGATCATTTTTTTTTTTCTGTTCTGCCTAGAGTATTACCTTGAGTATTTTTGTAGTGTGGGTCAGTTGGTGTTAAATTTTCCCAGCTTTTAAAATATGAATTTAAATATCTTTACTTTTTATTTCTATTTTGGTTATGTTCACTGAGCAGTCAAGTCTAGACTGACAAGGGTTTATATTGTTTTTGATTTCAGTTCTTTAATGATGCCGTTCAATCATCTTGTGGATTCTATCATTTCATTGAGAAGTAAGTTTCATTTTTATTGTTTCTCCTTTGAAGATAACATGTCCATTTGCTCTAGATGCTTTTCAGATTTCCTCTTCGCCTTTGATTTTCAGAAGGTTAAAGATGTGTCTAGATGTGATTTTCTTTGTATTTATTTGAATTTGTAGAATCTTAATAACACTTAAAATGATGTCTCAATTTTATTCTCTTGCCCTTTGCTCATGGGACTTCAATTAAACCTATGACAGACATTTCCCTAAATCTCATATTTTTTAGTTTTTTCAATATTTTATCTATCTTCTATCTTCCTCCACCTTTAGCCTTAAGTCTAAATATTTCCTGTTGTTTTATTTACCAACTTAATTACTTCATCTTCTGTGTTCTCTGTTCTGTTAAAACTATCTACAGAAACATATATTTCAGTTATTGAATGTTATAGTTCTTTAATTTTGAATTGAGTCTATTTATGTAGATTCTATTTCTCAGTTTAAATTCTTCATTTTGTTATGCATTTCCTTGAATGAATTTATCAAAATTTGTTAAATATCTGTTCCTGGATGCAGAAGTATCTTTCATTCCCCTGTAATATGGTTTGGATATGATTTCTCACGAAATCTTATGTTGAAATGAAATCTTCCTTGTTAGAGTTGAAGCCTGGCGGGAGGTGTTTGGATTATGGGGGTTTATTTCTCATGAATGGCTTAGTCCAACCCCTTGGTGATGAGTGAGTTCTTGGGAGATCTGGTTGTTGTAAAGTGTGGCACCCTGGCCTACTCCAGTCTCTCTTGCCTCTGCTCTGCCATGGGAAATGCGTGGTCCCCTTGGCCCTTTTCCATGATTGTAAGCTTCCTGAGGCCTCCCCGGAAGCAGATGCTGGCACTATGCTTCTGGTACAGCCTGCAAAACTGTGAGTCACTTAAACCTCTTTTCTTATAAATTACCCAGTCTCTGGTATTTCTTGATAGCAATGCAAGATTTGCTTAATACACTCTGCATGTTAATTTCTATTTTATAGTTCTTCTCTCAAACATTTTCAGTTATTTGGTCTTCTAGTGGGCTTGGTAATTTTTTAAATTAAATTCCAGCCATTTGGTATAAAAATACAGAGTTATTTTACTGTCATTTTAGTCCCGTTGATGTTATATTTATTTAAAGAGGATTTATATTTTTATTTTATTTTTTGAAAGTCAATTAAGGAAGGGCCAGATTACATTAATATGTACTTCTATTGAAGTTATTCATTTCACTTTTTGTGAGAGTTGGTCTTTTAAAATTTTGTCCCTTCTGCTATTTATAGACCTTCTTGGGGTCCAGTGGAAAGACTGGGCTTTTCCAAGACCTTGGCTAGTATGAACTGCTTTTTTTTTTTCTCCTCAGCCCCATGCATTTGCCTAATCCTCTGCACAACTTCTTAGTTTCTTAGAAACCCTCCTACATTATTTTCCCCTCAGCTTTGTGCTTGTTGACTAAGATTCACAGTGACAATTTCCTTAATAAAGTTTCGGCTCCCCTCTTTATGTACCTTTTTCTTTTTGATACTTTTCAATAAGTCCTTTGCCTTCATAGATCATGATGATCTTTTAACAGGTGATATAGAAAATATTTTATTCAGGTTTTCTAGTTGTCCTTTTTAGAAACAATGTGCCAATACAAGCTCATCTTCCACAGCCAAAGCAGAAGTCCTGACACTGTTTTTATTTCAGGAGAAGTATTAACAATTCCATAACAGAGTCCTGTAGTAAGAACAATAAAATAGTGAAGAGTCTAAATGAATGCCATTTAAGAAAGAAAGAAATCCATTATTGATAGCTGGCCTAGAAGAGAAAATATTGACATGTCATAAAGTTTTCAGATATTTAGATGATTTTTTATGAAACAATTATTTTATTTAATGTATATTTATGAGATGTAATGTAAACTGATGGAAGTAAATTTTACTTCCATTTAAGAAAGTCTATGCTGATAATTCAAACCCATATAAATACAACAAGCTGTTCTATATAAAGTACAATGTTCTCTAGCACAGGGATTGGAGATAAAGTGCCATGTTGAATGCATTTTAAGAATGTTATAAGAGGCTATGAAATGAGAAGAAAGATAAACTCTAAATAGGCCTTGAAGAATATTTGAGGTTAGTAAACAAATTGGATAGAGTAGATTTTCCATACGGGAAGACTGTTCTGTTTAAAAGCTGTGATTAAAAAAAAATACAAAGTTTTTTGAGTGAAGAGGGCTAATGGGTAGTATTGTCTAGAAGGAGAGTTTATACTGGTCAGTCACAAAGCTACTCTCTACTAGAAATAAACTTGTATCAAAGATCCTTTAATAAGGCTGGGTATGGTGCCTCATGTCTGTAATCCCAGTACTTTGGGAGGCCAAGGTGGGAGGATTGCTTTCGCCCAGGAGTTTGACAACAAAGTAGGTAATATGAAGAAACCCTATTTATACAAAAAATAGCCAGGTCTAGTAGCTTTTACTTGTAGTCCCAGCTGCTCGGGAGGTTAAGGTGGGAGGATACCTTGAGACTGGGGAGGTTAGGGCTGCAGTGAGCCATGATTGTGCCACTGCACTCTGGCCAGGGTGACAGAGTAAGACCCTGTCTCAAAAACAAACAACCAACAAACAATCCTCAAAGGAAAGATTCTTTAATAATTTATTATACTGTAGAAACCAAGGGAAGACTTTCCCCTTGGCCCTTTGAAGATTCTCTGAAAATGCAATTGCAAAAGGCAGATTAATAAGAGAAAAGGCACATAAATTTATTTAATGTGTGTACATGAAAGCCTTCAGAATGAAGACTCAAAGATACAGGGAAAAGTGCCCACTTTTATAATTATATTCAACAAAGCATGGACTGTTGTGTAGAAATAGGACTGGATAAAAAGTGTGTGATTTAATGTTAATAGACTGGGTCTGTTTAGATTCTTCTCAGCCTCTGTGAGCATGCATTACTTTCTCTCAGATATGGGGTAGGACCTTCTCTGGACTGAGGGTTTTATGACCTGTAGTCAAACAGGTAGGTCAGATAATTTCTTTATAACTAGTTTTTACACAGGAAGAAAGGAGAAAATTAGAGTAATAATTTTAGGTTTTATGCTGGCTTTGGGGAAAGAGGTGCTGGTTTCTACTACTCTCTCTGGGGAAGAGGGATTCTAGTTTTTAGGGCTAGCCCTGGGGGACAATGGGACTGAGAGATGGGAGGGCAGGAGAAGATCAGAGAAAACTTTTACTTCTGAGGCTACTTTGGAGGTCTTCATTTTGGGATATTGTTTTTGAATCCTAATAGTACTTATGTTTGTGGATGTTTTTGTACTTTTCTACCAAACGGTAAGGTCTTATAATAGAAAGGATAATGTTTTCTAACTCTCTGTCCTTCTCTTCAGGTAATAGAGATTCACAGAAAGTTTTGGGAAGGAAAGAAATATGTTAAAAATCAGTGTTTTGAAGATATTTTATTGAAGGTGACCAGAGGTAGAATAGAAATCCATGCAGACTGAAAGTGGCAAATCTCATTAGGAAGCTTTCTGTAGTGCAGTGGGAAAAAAGATAAAGGCATAAAAGAACATGGAGGAAGAACTGACACAACTCAATAGAAATACCGCAGAAAACTGTAAAAAGAGAGACATGATTGCCAGTCTATCAACTGGTAAGATATTGATTTTATTTGTAGAAACAGCAAGGAACATTCCCTCACTATGTGACATTTTGTATCACAGTGTTCTGAGTTTTTCACCTTCATATCATTTATTATAACTTACAATCATATTTTCACTTGCATCTAATATCTGTCCCCTACAGGATAATTTCAGAGAAATCTGCATCTCTCATTGAAGCCCCAAAGGCAGTGAAACTGCCTTTGCAAAAATTATAATAGTGAGAAAATTTTGATAGTGAAAGAGATATGACCAAACCAACTCCATCTTGCCTTCAATCTCCAAACTGCCCATGCTCTTTCCTGGGCATAGGTCAAGTTAACTCTACAAGGAATTTACTTTATAGTTCAACTATGAAACAAGATAATTGCCTTTCCTGAAAAAAACTCTTTCCTGACATGGAAAGAGTTTGTAACACTAACAAATTAGCAGATCACTTTTGTAAAATTAACAAATTAGCAACCAGATTAGAAATTATGATTTAGGAGTCACACAACCAGATGCCTCAATATTCCCAACCTCCTCAATTACTCCTATGGGTAATATGACTACTGCAAAACTTAAAATTGGTGTTTGGGATATTTTTAAAACCCTGTATCCTGATAATCTTGCCCAACTAGTTCTGCAATCCCACCCAGGAACAGCAAGAAGGACGACAGCCAGAAGACCTGCTTCAACCCTCTATGATTTCATCCCTGACCCAACCAATCAGCACACTCCATTCCCTAGCCCGCTGTCCACCAACTAGTTATCTTTAAAAAACTCTAGCCTCTAAATTTTCAGGGAGGCTTATTTGAGCTGGAATAACTCTGGTCTCCTGTTTAGCCAGCTCTATGTGTAATAGACACTCTTTGTATTGCAATATCCTTGTATTGATCAATTGACTCTATCTGAGCAGCAGACAAGATGAACCTGTTGGGTAGTTACAACAGCATTGAAGTTATTGACACATCTTTGCATGATTTTTACCTGATGACATTTTGTTCATTATTTTTTTAAATGTTGATATCTCCCCCAACTAGACTATAAGTTTGTAAATGCCTAGAACTGATTGTCTAAATCCTATCTGAATGCTAAATCCTACCTTATTTTATCTTTGATGTAGTCTGTTCAGCTAGAATTGGGCTAAAATGAACCTTAGAATGGATAGAAATAAATAAATAATTTATTATTATTCTCACACAAAAATATAGCTATTCCTGAAGCTTCTTAACTTTTAATTTAAAACCAAAGTGACAAACACTTAGAAATGTTAGCTTTAGTAAATTTGCTGAGTGCTCTGAGTTCCAAACTATAGTTAATACTCACTCCCATTATCCAATTTGTTTTCTGCTGCAGCTAACCTAAATGTAATCTGCTGAGTGTCCGCAATTTGGGTACCCTTTCCATTAAATTATAAAGATTAAAGAACTGGATTTTTAAGACACAATAAAAGCCCATCTGAAACTGTTTTAAACAATGCAGAAATGCATTATCTTGTGAGGAAATAGGTAGAGGTCATGTAGGGTCCCCTTCGAGCACATCAGGGGTTAATCATCCTCTGTGGGCTGTGTATAGGAAAAACAAACTATTTTATTCTCTATATGCACAACATTTCTGATGCCAAAAGTTTGGGAGTTTTCCCCACACCAGACAATTTTCTAATTCTCTTTGAACAATAACCATTGTTACACAATTCAATTAAATTCTGATGCTATTTACCAACAGCTATTTTAGACCTCAAAGGTTAAGTGCTCAATTGCACAATACTAACACCCCCACCTCCCCACTTCAGATGCCAATCACAAGTCCAGGTTGTCACCTGTGTTTCTAACCAACTAGCTACAAACTCGGGGTTTATACCATCCCCACCTTGGGTTTCACCATTTGTAAGAACTGCTCATAGAACTCAGGAAAACAATTTAATTTCTATATTACTGGTTCATTATAAAAGGATGCAACTCATAAACAATCAAACAAAAGAGATTCATAGAGCAAGGTATGGGGAAGAGGCTGAGAGTCTCCCTTTGGGTGCACCCCATGATCAGCACCTCTGTGCATTCACCAACCTGGAAGCTCTCAGATTCCTGTCTTTTTGTGTTATTATAGAGGCTTTATTACATGGACATGACTGATTTTATCATTGGTCATTGGTGATTAAACTGTAGCTTCTCTACCTTCCTCAGAGGTTAGGGAGTCTGAAGGAAAATTCTAACCCTCTAATCACTTGGTTGGTTCCCTTGGCAATGAATAGCCCCCATCCGTGTTTATCTAGGGCTTTCCAAAACTCATGTCACTTGCATAAACTGAGGTAAAATTCTTATGAATAACAAAAGACACTTCTCTTACATTTATCACCCCCATAATTTAGGAAATTCTGAGGAGTTTAGGAGCTTTGGCCAGGAAGGAGTAAAAGAATCAAATATATACTGCTTATTATAAATCACAGTATCACAAGATACTGTGATACTTTAGTTGATTTTGGCAATTGTCATTGTCACATCTGTATAGAATAATAGCCAAAGTACAAAGAAGACTTGTCTCTTTAACTCTATTTTAGGAGTGAGGGATTCTTCTTAGCACCCTCCCATTAGATTTGTACTGATGTTTCATTGGTCACAATCACATACTCAACCCTATACAATTACTGCAGTAGGAGACTAAAAATATGCCACCCAAAGTAGGGCTATGAGAAACCCAAATATGCCACCCCAAAATATGTCACTTTGGCATAAAGATAATTTTGAGCTAATTATTTTGAGAAACTGCAGACACTAGATAAACTCTAAGAGAGTAGAAGTTACCCCCTTGTAAGGAAAATATACATCCATTAAAAAATATTTGTAAGTGTGTCTCAGATCTCTGTATCAGGAGGAAAAGGATGACTGTAAACCACTAGAGACTTCTATCAATGAAGCAGGCACCAAACCTTGCTTAGCAAATCTTGCTCTTGTTTGGTCTCCTGATCACTTTCCCACTAGTGTGCTTCCTTACACCCTTCTTTCTGTTTCAGTTGAAGATTGCATTTCAGCCTGAACTATTTCTTTGAGATTTACTCATTTCTCTGAGTATCTCTCATGTATATAGGAGGTATACATCTCGTAAAGCTTCTGTTTGTTTTTCTCTTGTTACTTTATGTATTGCTAAGGGGGTCAGTCCTACCTAGGAACTGTGAAAGGCAGAGGGAAAATTAGTTTTTCCTCTACTACACTGCAAAGTAGAGTGGAATCTGTGTAACTGTCCTAGGCTCATCGTGATCTGTTGTCTGCTATTCTCAATGGAATCCTTTCCTCCTTAATCATGTGGAAGAAAAAGCAAATAACAGTAAAATCTAAACACTTTTCAAAAAAGGGAAAACACGGATTTGTTGTAGATCTCTAACAGTGTAAACTTTAGAAGTTTTCTGAAGATTTTGCTTAAAAGGAAGAATTTTATTTTGGGAATAAGTCTTACCTAATTTTGTGCCAAGAAAATGAGATTTATTTTTATGTATGTTATGTGCAGTAAGATTTTATATGATAAAACTAAGAAAAAAGAAAAATAATCAAAATTCTCTTAAGAATAACATTCATTCCAAATGCCACTTACACATACGGTAAACTTAGAACCATGTTAGAGTATCACATGGAATTCTGGGGTATTCTCTAAAAGATTGAATTTTGTACCCATGAATCTTAATGACATCTGCTGACAGTTGTAAGAATGTTGCTGAAGGTTTGAGGGATTCCAGTTTATTACTGACAAAAGGGTTTTTCAAGTTTGTTTATCAATGGTATTGTAGGGAAGTTTAAATTTTTCTGCTGAAGGTTTGATAAGTTGGGTTATAACACAAACTGATAATAGATTAAAAGGAACATAAAGTAAACAAATTTGTTAACATGCAAATGTGTGCCTGGGAGTCATACAAAATATAAAACTCAACAAAAGATGGGGCAGATTGTTAACACTTTCACACTATCTTAAAGTTATAGTAATGAATAGGGTTTGGAGCATATCAAAACAGTTTATGGGGACAAGACAGTCAGAAATAAAAATCAAAACCTAAGCCTCTCCAGTCATCTGAATGGACCCCTTACTTGTTCAAGGGGATCCCAGAAAAACTTTAAAAAGTGAGTCCCTGGCCATGATGGGATGAGAGGTTTGACATGCCTCAATATGCCCCTTATTAACTTTTAACCAGATTTATTTCTTAAAGAGTAAGCAGAAGAAACCAGCGCTGGAAACAAGTAACAGGTGACTCATTCCTTTATTGCCTTGAGTTGATCATCTGAGGCCATGACTGGACTCCTCTGTTTTGTTGTCCAGACACAGCAGCTGACCAACATTTCTTCCTGATAACAGACCACCAACCTGGGAGTGGTTCTGGCTAGTCTATAGAGGATGCACAGTAAGGGTTTTCATGTCCTTTGTTCCATCTTTTGATATTAAAGGTCCAAAAACTCCACCCTCAAATCATGCTAACACCACCATTTTTTGAACATGCCACCCATGAAGGGTCGTGAAGCTTCATTGTGCATGCACATGTTTCTCCTTTAGTAAATATTCATGACTCCTATGGCTTACTAAATATATATCTTCAGCCACTCACCATGCTAAGCATACATTCCTGTTTCCTTTTTTTTATTATTATTATACTTTAAGTTCTGGGGTACATGTGCAGAACGTGCAGGTTTGCTACATAGGTATGGAAGGTAGCTAAAATGGTAAGTGTCCAAGTATTGAGTCAGTAGTCACTAGAAATTTCAAGAGGTAACACAATCACTACAAATTCCAAGGGATAACATAGTCCCCACCGTTCACCAAGTCTGAACAGCTGGATGAGAAAGAGGATGACCTGTATAAAGTCTGACAATTGTTTTTGGGATGATTAGCTAATTGTCCCAACATCTGAACTTCTAGTAAGGGAAAAAGCATCAATGTAGGTACAAAGAGCTTGATTAGGCTGGTAAAGTAGAATCTGACAATTTTGTGGCAGCTGATGGTTCTTCATTATCAATGAGAAAAACTTGTTTTCCACTGTATGAGAAAAGGGCGTGGCCATTCTTTCTTTTGAAAGCCCTGACCACCATCAGCCCAATCACATCCACGGAGGCCCTGTTGGGGCTCAAAATATGATACCTGAAAGGATGACACTTCGGCATTATTTGAACTGAAGGATATTGGAAGGGCCTCAAAAGCAAAGTGTCCTTCAAAACTCCTCTTGCTCTTCTTTCTTTTGTATTCTCTCTTCCCTCAAGGCAAACCATATATACCAGAATTCCTCTATCCCAAGGCAGGTCTTAATCCTAGAAATATTACTGTAAGCTTCCCCGACCTTTCTGTGTAGGAGTTGGCCATAAATAAATTCTCTGACCTTCCTTGTCTAGTGGTAGGACATAAGATCCTCATTCTGGAAGACCTACTGCTCTGTATCTAGGAAGAAGGGATGTCACAGAGACAGACCAAGAAGAAAAAACACAGACAGATCCTGCTGTGTTTTCCCACTCAGTTTCTTACCATTAGATAATGCTTTTTTATCTAATTACATTTTTACATGGCTGCCCATTTTTCATCAAATTTAAGCATAAAAATAGACAGTTTTTCATGAGTGTTTGGGTCTTTATTTCTGAAGACTCCCATGTAACATAAAACTTTTATTAATATATTTTGCTTTTTTTCTTCTTAACCCGTCTTCTGTTATTGGAGTGTCAGCCATGACCTTTACGAGTGAAGAAAAGTATTATATCATTTCCACCCCTACAGACCAAACAGAAGTCAGTATGGCAAGGAGGAGAGAAAATTGCAAGTTACATCTGCCAAGAAAATAAAGGAATTCTGAAGCAAGGCACAAAATATGTGCTTGTAAATTTAAAAATAAGTATTTTATTTCAAGCCAGCATCTAAAATCTATTGAAATAAAATTTAACAGAAAGGTAGTTAAACCTTTTATTTATTGAGTCTATAACCTATAGCATTGAATTAAGAAACCTGGAACACTTTCTCTAATATGTCTTTGACAAAATAGTAGCTACAAGTCATTGAGAACTTACTGACAGTCACTATGCTATGTGATAGACATATATCATTTAATTCAAGTTTTAAACAATCATAAGATGTTGATGCTACAGTCACTATGCTATATGATTTATATATATCATTTAATTCAAGTTTTAAATAATCATAAGATATAGATGTAGATAATTTAATTGTCTCCATTTTACACAGATAACAACTGAGGTTCAGATAGATTAAGAACTTTGTCTAAGATCACCAAGAGTTGTAGCTAGAATTCTTATCCATGTCTAACTCCAGAGCTGACACATGTAACTAGTTAGCTATACCGCTCAAGTAGTTTAAGGAAATAATCTTAAAATTGAGTTAGATTTGTTTCCCTCAAACACATGAACTATATTCTCCTTCAATTTCCATGCAAATTCTCTAATAAGCTCCTAAATATCTACATTTACCGGAAATTCAGATTCAAATGTAATGCAGTGGTCATGCTACTTGACAGCAGTCTTGCCAATTAAGCAGCAGTCCTAATTGGAAGAATTTTGTACTGTGCATACACATTTGCTGTGTTCTCAGTGAGCCTGCAGCTGCTGGCATAGACATCATTAGAATCTAGGAAAACAACTATTTCCAAGTGAACATCAACATAATGCAAAACATGATAAGTCAGGAAGTGAATAAATTTGAATAAAAGTTAGCAAATGAGAAAAAAGTGGAATCTTTTCTGAGGTCCAATGTCAAAGTTGCTCATGAAGAAGAGCAAGTTAGATATTTGACAGAAGTGAATAGTGAGAAATTTTGTTTTGCATTTGATAGAACAGAAATTATAAATATGATGCCTATTTTACTTTGGTCTCATTTTATTTGAGGGGTGTTTGTATGTGTATATTTTAGTACTTAGATGTCGGAATATTCTCTTGTATGTTTCATGGCTTTTTCTAACTCCTCTCAGATAGTATATCACTTGATGGGCATTGTACATGAACTTTTATTTTTCTCAAAGCAACACTATCATAGTTCTTCCCTGGATGACAAGGTTGTTGGTTTTATAACCTGAGATGAGTAGAGAAGAAAATATATATTGAAAAATTTTTTTTTATATTTAGTGTGCTTTTAAAACTTAAGTGTTTCCCTTCAATCTATTTCTTGATTTTTCCTGTGGAAACTATGCAGGCACTAAATGCTATTTAATAGAGTTTTTATTTATAACTAATATATATTTATAATACATTCTTTTTGCTGATATTTATTTCAGGAGAGAAAACAAGCTGAATCCCTCACTTTACCCCATTCCGCTTCCTATGTCCCTTTCTTACAGTGATTAATCTAAGAAAATGCTGTCATGTTTCCTGTGATTGGTGGTGAAGATGCACTCCCTACTGCTTCATTTATTGTAGATTGTAAATATCCCCATTCATTTTTTCACTTCATTCCCTCTAAACACTTATTCCCAGCCCACACCATAGAGACCTGTTTTGATCTACACCTCTGTTTCCTCCTGGCTTTCTTCCAACTTCAACACAGCATTATTTTTCTAATTACCTTGATTTCTGTCTCTTCTGTTGTTAGTCAAAGTCTTGAAGATCAGTGGGAATTCACTGCCTCCGCTTCCTCAGCTCTGATTCCTGTCTCCTGAAGTCTGATTTCTCTACTGAACTTTGCAAGTGAAGCTGCTCTTGTAAAGCTCAACAATGGCCTCCATCTAATAAAAATGTTTCAATATTTATAATTACAGGGTCCGTGACACATTAGACTCTATGGAACACTATTTATTGACATTTTTCACTCGCTAGCTAACAATATTCCTATGCCCTACTGTTTCTTCTCCTATACCACTGACTATGTGTTCTCTGTCTTGGTAGGATTCTCCACCTCTTTCTACTCTGCAATTATGTTTGCTCCTGTGTTTCTATCCTTAATATATGTTTTCTCTCTACATATTCCCCTTGTGCAGTCTAATTCATTCTCATGCTTGAAAAAATATAATGATGTCACATACTCATAGTATCATCATCCCGTCAGCCACACCACAAAAATTAAACTCTTATTAAGTAAAGAAGTTATACATGGCATCAAGAAATTTCATATTTTTGACTGCAGCCTTCTGAGAAAGGGTTGATTATGTTCCTAATGTTATAAATGAAGAAACCTAATCTCAAAGAAAACATGTACATTTTCAGATGATATCACTGGATATTGCAAAGACAAAATTGAGAATGAAGTTTTTCTGACTGCAAAATCCATAATCTTTTCATTATACAATTTTTATCTTTCTAGTCCTTATGATCAAAGGGCTTACATTCTGGCTGAGCAGCTAGAGCATATAAGGACTTGGCATTCAAAGGTTTCTGTGAGGTATAAGCTACCCCTTCACTGATCTCTACACAATCATGTTCATGCCATCCTTCAAATCTTTCTTTGCCTGAGAAATGGTGAAGAATTATTCAAAGCTTATCAAATTTTAAGTCAGCTCACGTGTCCATCTGTCATAAAGCCTTCTCTAGCTCTTTCTACTAATACTGAGTACTTGCTCCCAACTCTGAATTTTTATAAGCATTTTCTTTCAGCCCAAATTCTAGAATGTCTATTTTTGGTATCCTTCTATTTCTTTCTTTTTTGAGGGGAGAGTAGAATTTTCATAAAATTAGAAACCTGTAGAAGCTTGTGATGGTTAAAGACTTTGACTTTGCCACTATATCTAGAAAAGGGCAAGCAAAGAACTATCACTCAATAAATATATTGTTAATTTTATTGAATTTAAAATTGAACTAAATTGCTTTCTGACCTCTTTTAATGCTGGAAGATGACAGAAAATCTTAGCAATACAAAAAGAAAAAAAAGAAAACCTAATGCTGATGTGCAAGGGAAAGCAACAAATGATTGATTATGCAAGTCTCTATGAGGAAGTGTTTTTGCAGCTATTCCTAGCTCAGTAAATCAAAAATAGCTTGCCAGATGTGACTCTCAGTTTTCCATAAAATTTATTATTTTCTATATACATTTAAAAAGCAAAGAAAGAATTTTATAGAGAGCAACAACCTCCACAAAGTAGACCAGCCATTTTTCTTTATTTCCTTCTTTCTTTGCTTCTTTCTTTCCTTACTTCTTTATGATCTATCTTTATATTTGTGTAAAACAAACTTGAGTTTAGACATTGAACAAAGTTGGGCAACTTTTTAATTGCTGAACAAACAGACTTCAATATTGTAAGGATTTGTAATGCTGATTCAATAACAATAAACTGTTGAACTCGGTGAATTTGGAGGTCCCTCTCAATTCCATGGTCCTATAATTTGGTTAATGCAGTTTTGGGGCACAGAGAACAACACTTGGAAATGCTGGCATAATGAATGCTTTGAATTAAAATAAATCGGAAGGCTGTAAAAGTTGCCTCAGAAACAAAAACTTCCTAAACTTTTGTTGTTTCCTTCCCATCCAAGAGGAGAAAGGAATGCTCTCTGGAGATTATATATATTGTATATATATATATAATATATATATATATAATATATGTACTATATATATATAAAATAAATACATTATATATATCATATATATTTTTATACATTATATATATATATTATATATATTTTTAGACAAGGTCTTCCTCTGCTACCGAGGCTGGAGTGCAATGGCACAATCACGGCTCACAGCAGCCTTGATCTACCAGACTCAAGTGATCCTCCTACATTAGCCTCTTGAGTAGTTGGGACTATAGATGCATGCCACCATGACTGGCTACTTTTTTTCTTTTTGTTGTAGGGACAGAGTCTCACTATGTTGCCCAGGGTGGTCTCAAACGCCTAGGCTCAGGTGATCCTTCCTTCTCAGCCTTCCAAAGTGCTAGATTACAGGAATGAGCTACCGTGCCCAGCCTGTTCTTTTTTTTTTTCTTTTTTAAAAATCTGACTAGTAACCCTTATTTGCAAAAGAAATGCAATTGTCTGGAGACCCCCATCATAGAAATCTCATCAAATAAGGAGGAAAGTTGAACTACTAAAGAAAATAAACTGAAAGCTGTCACCACCTGTAAACTGACTTTTCATCTGTTCTTCTAAGCACAATTATGAGAGATTATCTGGGAGTCCTTATTTGGATAAAAACACAAACTTTGTTCACAGTGAAGTCTACCCCTCACCTTCCCACCACCTGCCACGGAATGCAAAAGAACTTTGTTTCTGGGCATTGTTCTTTGGGCTTATTTATTTTCTCTGAAAATCATTTACCACCCCTAAAATTAGTGACAGACCCTCATTTCGCTTTAAGATGGAAGAGGGTATTTAAGCCTCAACCCTTGTTTGAGTCTCATATTTGCAGGACTCCCATGTCCATATACAGATTAATACATTGGTATGATTTTTTTCTCCTATTCATCTGTCTATTGTCAGTCATTCCAGTGAAACTTCAGAAAGGGTCAGTGGGGCTGGATGTGGTGGCTCATACCTATAATCCCAGTACTTTGGGAGGCTGAGGCAGGTGGATCACTTGAGCCCAGAAGTTTGAGACCAGTCTGGGCAACATGACAAAAACCCACATATGCAAAAAAATTTTAAAAATAGCCAAGCATGATGGTATGTTACTGTAGCTCCAGCTACTCAGTAGGCTGAAGTGGGAGAATCACCTGAGCCAAGGAGATCAAGGCTACAGTAAGCCATGACTGTGCCAATCTATTTTAGCCTGGACAGTGAAGTGAGACCCTGTCTCAAAAAACAAAACCAAACAAACAAAGTGAGTGAATGGGAAGCTTTTCCTCTGCACCTACATTTTTAATAACCATATGCTAAATATTCCATAAAATCTAAGTTCCAATTTGAACCTGATGGCTCTCAGTATTAGCAAGCTTTACTTTGTAGCTTATCTGTATTTTCAATATCCATATATTAATTAATTGTTATTTAGTCCCTTAGGTAATAGTTTCTCCCCCTCTATAGTGCCTCCTGCCTGGACAAAATTGTTTTGCTTCTGCCATGGGATTATGTACCTTCAAAATAATATTATAAAATGAGAATCATCCATAAAAGTATTTTAGTTCTTTAAGATACCTTAAAAATCTACTCACCTGAATTATAATTTTTAAGTACAGTCAATTTGCTTATGTTCTCATATATTATCCTCAGCTATATTTTAATACAATGAGTTTCAAAACTGTGATGTTTGCAGGATTCATCTGGGGCATTTGTAAAAAGATGAGTTCTCAGGCTATCCCAAGTATTTCTAGTCAATAGCTCTTAGGAAGAGTTGCCATGTCTGAATTTTTATTAAGGACTCTGTAATTATGATGCTTGAGATAGCATTTTCTCTGGAGCAAATTTCAAAAAATTTTCATCCTCACCATTTAGTCTTCATAATTCTTTTCATGAAGTACAGTGAAGAATTTAACTTTAAATACCACAAAATATCAAATATCACAGTGATAGTTGCAAATTTATACATTTTTCTTGTGTGTGGTGACATGATACTCTTATCAGTGGAAAACCTTCTTATTTCATCCCAAAATTCTATGTTGAAAGTAACAGTGAGAAATTATATTAGAGTACTTATAAAATTGCTCATGATCTCATATAATACACTATTAATTATTAAGGATTTAATTTATATGCTGGCTAATTATGGTATTACATAATTACTAATTAATGTACCTATTAGCAATGTATGCCTCTGAGATCCTGATGTCAACAGACATGACAACTCATGCTGGAATACCGCCTTACAGGATAAAGTACATTAAGCCAAGTTTCTTTCTGGCAATTCAGAATCTAATGTTATTTCCTGGAATCCAAGATACAATTGCTTTATTATAGCAAACTCTGGCCTGTAGTAAATCAAATTAAAGAATATTTCTAGTTTACTTTAAAGCTTAATTGTAGTGCATTTAGTTATAAAGCTCAATACGTAAAAGTTCAAAACAATAAAACTAGAAGAAGGACAAACATGATAAAAGGAATCAAAATACAGCTCCTATTAGGGAAGATTAGACTAGTACAATCTTCGAATTAGAAATCACCTTTGTGGTTTTCCTGTATCATTTGCTTTACAAAGAAATATTTTTCTTTTTTTGTAATCAGCCATTTTCTAAACATGGCCAGAGGCAAGGAGGGATCTATTCTGTGCTTCTTGTAAAGTAATCTTATCTCCTGATAGACAGCAATAAATATTAGACCTGCCTTCCTTATATATAACAAAAATTAGAATTCCTATACTTTTCTAACTAGAATTGATCATGAAATAACTCTGTATCCTATTTCTTATGGCAGCAGAAGAATAGGTGGGGATATGTGGGGTGGGCTGAACTAATATTCATATTTTATCTTCTGTACTAGATATTTGAAATGTATTGGGAATTTTTCTTTTTATTTGTTTGCAATGAAGAAGATATCCCCATCCCACCCCTACCCTTAATTTAGAGATACACAGGCTATGACTTGGAGAAGTTAAACAGCTTGTTCATGGTCATAGCTTACAGGGATGATAGTCAGACTAGAACCTGGATCAATTTAGTTAATCCTTTTAACAGCCTCAGTTTCTAATGCATTGAGAGCTGTCAATCAACCTTTACTTCTTTTACATCTATTGCATTGTTGGGGCTCAAAAGGTAATACCACAATCCTGAGCACTTTTGAATTAAAATCCCCACCCACCCCTAAGAATTTCATTAATTAACCAGGAAAGACTAACCTCCAGAGCAGATAAAAGACTAAAAGTCCTCACCACACCCAGGTAGAGTTTTCATCTTTCTGAGAACAGCCCCAAGAGATACCTGGGAGACTTTATCTCCATAATAAGACCTTTGTTCACAGTGTACTTCCATCCCTCACTTTCCTATAACTTGTCAGTCCATTCAGTCCAAAGAGAATAATTTACTAACTATTGTTTGCTCTTTGGGCTCATTCATATCTTCTAAAAATCATTTAATACTTCTCAAAAACTGCTACAATCTCCAATATCCCCCTCTCCTATGAAGAGGGTGCTACTTAAGTTTCATTCATCTGCTTCTTCTTTGAGTCTCATATTCTGTATTGATATTCTATTTATGCACATTAGTGCATTTGTATGCCTTTTCTTCTATTAAGCCATCCATTGTCAGCTTATTTCAGCAGACTTAAATCCTCAGAGGAGGAGGGAAAATTCTCTTTACCCTTAAATTGTGCCAGGCACTATTTTAAGTACTGAATATGTAGTGGTGAATAAATCACATTGTTTCTAATTTCAAAACATTTATTCTCTAGTGGAATAAACAAATATAAACTATGTATAAAATGTATGTTAACAAAGATACATATAAATGCAAGCAGTGATAGATACTATGAATGAAATAAAGAATTAATAACTGGAGAGACATTTAGATAGAACTCCTAAGGAGTTTTCTCAATAGAAAGTAACATCTGAGCTGGGACCTGAGGAAGGAATTTGGCTGGAGGAAAGAGTAAGAACATTTCATGGGCAATTTCAAATTGCAAAGTTTGTTTCAAAGTTTGAAAGCTGGTAAATCCATGCCCAAGGAATGGAAAGACCCCCAATGTCACTAAAGCAAAGCGCCACAAAGTCAGAGTGGCTAAGAAAGAAGGCTTCCTAAATCAAGGAATTATCTAATATTCACTCTCCTCTGTACTACTTGTCTTATATTTCTCTACAGCAGTGATTAAAAAGTAGCCCAATGCCTGGCCTTCTGGCAGTCACACAGCTGCCTACATCACAATCATCACTCATTCTCAGAATCTCAGTGCCATAACTATTCTGTTCTAGGCAATACCAAGTTCAATTTTTTTTTTATTGTACTTTAGGTTCTGGGGTACATGTGCAGATCATGCAGGATTGTTGCATAGGTACATACATGGCAAGGTGGTTTGCTGCCTTCATCCCCCCATCACCTATATCTGGTATTTCACTCCACGTTATCCCTCTCCACCTTTCCCACCCCC
>CAUYLG010040001.1:0-12130 GCA_963573385.1 Cacajao melanocephalus
TTGATGATAGGAAACCTGAGAAAGAGAAAGGGAGAGTGTCTTGCCCCATGGTCACACAATGCACTCTGGCTTTTTCTATTTTATTCACATTCAAAAGAATATGTTGTCCTTTAAGCTGATGTTACAGCTCACTCACTCACCAGAGACAGCCTGCTGTATGAAGATCTATGAGATAGACAACTTGGCTAGTTGCACTCAGGCATTTGCTTGAGGTGATTCAACTTATAGAATAAAGCAAATAAAGCATCTAGAAAAAAAAAACCACCTCATCCTCCACCTCCCCATCAAATGATGCCCGTGAGACTAAGTCCGAAGGGGACTGATGTAAAATGCTTCTGCCTAGCATGGTGGTGCCGTTTGGTCACTGTACAAGGGGGTGAGTGGGACTGAACATCCTCCCCATGCTCCATGCTGAGTCACACACAAAGTCCCTCCAGCTATATTGTGGGGCCCTTCTGGACAGACAGGGAGAGCTTCTGAAAGTCCCACCTGCATGGAATTACTTTCAAGACCCCAGGTGTGTGGTCTGCAGTGGTTCTGCTCACTGTGATTTTGGACTGAGGTACACTCATTGAGTCCTAATAAGACCAGAGAAGTACAATGTGAGAGACGTGGGAAATGGCAGCATCACTCACTGTCTTGTGCCTGTGTCTCCCCAGGGGCATTTCCAGATCTCTGCCACACAGGACATGCTCATCGCAAAGTGTGACTCAGGTACATCGGAGCAGGATTCATTGCTGTGGCCAGAGAAAGCAGAAGACACGCAAAATTAATATTTCCCTTTCTATCTTCTAGGGTGGCTTTTTCTCACGATGCCTGCCACTCTGGCTTAGGGATACGTACAGACCTCTCAGTGCCACACGCGTGAAAAATATGACACAGAAGCTGCATGACAAGAAGTCTTCCAATGAGGACGAGATCTTCAACAGGGATACTGGGTAAATGATCGGCCCTCACAATTCCCATCTAAAATGAGGAGGGGATGAGAAGCTTAATTGCTCCTTTCAAGAATTAAAACCTTGCCATTGTTATTCTTATCCCAGGGACAGCGAAGCTCCAACAGAAACTCCAACAGAGAAGACCCCAACTGGAGAGTCTGCTGCTGAGGGGGAGGACAGTGAGTCCCTGCTGTAGGAGAACACTGAGTGACCCCAGCCCACCTCAGGCCTTCTGAAAAATACTTGTTTTTCTCATAATATAGTTAATTCTAGCAATGCAGTAAGACATTTGAATGTGTGGTTAAATATTTATGCAGAAATAACAAGGGCCATCAGAAAGAAAAACAGGACTGAAGCCAGCGGCCCACGCATCCACCAGAGGCACCAGGCAGGGGAAGCACGGGGCCATCTTGCCCTCCCTTGTTTCCCAGTCTAATTAGTCACCCAGACCTGAAAACATACCCTCAGGGGGTGGAGATTTTACAATTAAATACCGTTGTTGTTGGTGCCCTCTCCCCTGGTTCATCAAACACCAGTCATACAATACAACATACTTGACCTCCTGCCCACAGGGGGCCTCCCCCACCTCCTGGCCCCTCTCATAGGATCACTGGGCCTACCTGCACTGTGGGGGCCAAGCCCTGTCTTTTTCCCAAGCCCTCAAACCCATGCATGAATGTTCATCCAGACGTGGGAGGGGGCTTTTCACCCTTATAAGATGGTGGAAAATTCACATTGTTTTTTGGTTTTGTTGTTGTTGTCGTTTTTCTTTTTAAAAATCCCAACCCTTGGATAGCAGGGAGTTGCTGGAGGGGTAGGGTCAAGAAGAGTGTGTGAGAGCAATAATTTCCCAAAACTGCCCTCTGCAAGACTATATTTCAGAAAACATACTGGTAGGGCTACCTCTCCATTCACATGTACTTCCCTAGCCTCTTCCCATCCCTCACTGATGCACATCCATAGCCACACTGTTCCATAACAGCAGTAGAATACTGCAGAAGGCGCAAGGATTCCTCCACCCCATCTTCAAAGAAAAAGTCACTAATAAGTCACATTTGGTAACTTAGTGAATGTTAAACACATTAGTGAGCAAAAGAAAATCTGAATGAACAAGCATCGGTAATCTACCTAACAGAACACAAGTGAACGCTGGCAGTTCAGTAATACGAGGTAAAGAATGGCGCCAACTGCAGAACAGCAGCCCCCGTCCCAGGAGCAATATGACTGGGAAGCAGCCCTGTGTGCGTGCTGGTGGGGGTTCTAAGCAAAGCGAGTCGCCCGTCAGTTCCAATGAGTTTGCTGAAGCCGGACAAAAGACACCTGTTCTCGGGCCAGGTGCGGTGGCTCATGCCTGTAATCCCAGCACTTTGGGAGGCTGAGGTGGGTGGATCATGAGGTCAGGAGATTGAACCATCCTGGCTAACACGGTGAAACCCCATCTCTAATAAAAATACAAAAAATTAATTGAGTATGGTGGCATGCACCTGTAGTCCCAGCCACTCGGAGGCTGAGGCAAGAGAATCACTTGAACCCAGGAGGTGGAGGTTGCAGTGAGCTGAGATTGAACCATGGCACTCCAACCTGGGCGATAGAGTGAGACTCTGTCTCAAAAAAACGAAAAGGCACCTGTTCTCTTGCTGCCTGCCCCAGTTACCTCCCCAAGTTCCTTACTGAGACTGAAAAGTGTCTTTCTGTGTAATGACTTCAGTGAGCAAACAAATATTTGAGTTTAAAGCACAAGACTAAATAGTTATAAGTATAGGCAGAGCAGCAGCTACCATTTGCAATTTGCTTACTTGATGCCAAACCCTGGGTTAGGCATTTTACAGTCTTATATCATTTAGCCCAGCAATCCATGGAAGCATCGTTTTTAAAATCATCATCTGACAGATAAGGAAACAGGGCTCGAAGAACATAGGTGACCTGCCCAAGTGTCCAAGGCCACATATCCAAATCGACAAATTAGCGTTTTACACCAGGACTGTTACACTTCAAAGCCTCTTAACCATTCCACTGCCCTGCTGTAGGGCATAGGAGATAGAGGGGGATGAGCTATGGTTGCCATCAAAGAGTCAGTAACAATAACATACCAATGGTGAGGATGATGACAGCTGCTGTTTATTGGGCACCAGCTGTGGTCCAGGTACAGTGCTAAGCACTTTAGTTACACTGTTAAGTCACCAGGACAGAAACTCCCACACCAGCTGTGTAATGGGGTGAGTGTTAGACATAAGCAGGGAGCTGACAAGAAGCCAAGACTAGACTGGGCGTGGTGGCTCACACCTGTAATTCCAGCACTTTGGGAGGCTGAGGTGGGTGGACCACCTGAGGTCTGGAATTCAAGACCAGCCTGGCCAACATGGCAAAACCCCATCTCAACTAAAAAATACAAAAATTAGCTGGGATGGTGATGTGTGCCTGTAGTCCCAGCTACTCAGGAGGCTCAGGCAGGGAGAATTGCTTGAACCCAGGAGGCAGAGGTTGCAGTGAGCCGAGATCGCGCCACTGCACACCAGCATGGGCGACAGGGCAAGACTCCATCTCAAAAAGGAAGCCAAGACTAGAGATCCTTGCACTGCTAGGCTCCCAAAGTCTGGATTCCAAGCATCTCCAGGTTCCTATTTTGGCATATTTATATAATTTTTATGCTTAATTTTAAAAAATATTTAATGTATCTCAAATGTGTACATTTTTTTCTGGAGACGGGCTTGATTTGTCACCCAGGTTGGAGTGCAGTGGTGCATTCATAGCTCACTGTAGCCTCAAGCTCTTGGGCTCAAAAGAACCTCCTGCTTCAGCCTCCAGAGTAGCTGGGGGGCTACAGGCATGCGCCACCATGTCCAGCTACAAATCTTATTCTCAAATGCTACCCCACCATATTTCTAAAAACTCCCAAGAGTAATATTCTACTTTGCCCAGTTTGTCCTCAATTGAGCAGTTTTGGCTGAGCCCAGAGTTTCTGCTGGGCCAGCCTGTCGATGAGCTGTCTCTCCCAGGCTGGTACCTATCCCTGCCTGTCGCCTGGGAGGGGGAGGGGCACCCAGGGTCAGATGGAACAAAACATGACTGCCTAGGACTGCCCCTGTCTCCATCTCACTGACGGCAAACCACGGCTCAGAGGGCCAGCTCTTAAGTGAGACCTGAGTGCCAGAGAGAGGTGGACACAAGGCCAATAGCTACCAAATGAATGAAAATTCTGATTCCAGTGAAACCTGTCAGAGAAATAAAGCATTTGTAAAAAGATAATGAAATAAGGTGATGTCTGATTAGGGTAAACACGATGCAGACAAGAAATGCAGCGGTTCAGAGGCGGGAAGGTCAGGCCGCCTGGGAAGAGTCCTTGAAAAAGATAGAATGTGCCAGATGCTGTGCCTGGTGCTGGGAAAGAGTTGACTAGGACAGCATCCCTCTCCTCAAAGGGCTCCTAGACTGAGGGGAGGAACGGACATCTGAATACATCCTGAGGAGACAGCATGGGATGGCATAGCGGCAGTGGAGCCAGGCGTGGTTCTGCTCTTGGTCAGCTGGAAAGGAGTAGATGTAAGGGTTAGCTTAGAAGAAATGAAGTGGAAGACAAGTGTTCTGAGCTGACAAGAAGAAGGAGAGGCCTTCTAGACAGGACACTACAAAGGCAGAGAACCCCTAAGCAGAGTGAGCATCAACCTCCACAGGTTAAGGGCTCAGTCACACAGGACCACCCCCACATCAGATCCCACTTGCAAGGCCAGGCATCACCTATGCATCTGACCAACTGGCTATAAATTGGAGGTCCCCACAACTCCCCCCTCAGGTTTGACCATTTGCTAGAGCAGCTCACAGAACCCAGGAAAACAGTTTATCTACTATTACTGATTTATTACCAAGGATATATTAAAGGATACAAAAGAACAGCCAGATGAAGAATAACACAGGGTGAGGTCTGGAAGGGTCCTTGTGGAGTTGGGGTGCACCCCCCTCCTGGCACTTTACCCACTTTTTGGTAGGCATTTGGGTGTCCGAGGCTTTGCAAAAGAAGAAGGTGGGAGTCCACAGTGGAGTCACATGGTGAAGACCTAGTTAAGTCAGAGGCCTGGAGAGGTGTCATTCTAGCTGGGCAGCAGTTGACACACAACCATCCTCTAAGCTGATTGGAGAAGCACTTGGGATTGACCCAAAGTTTGTTCTAGAATGTTCTCACTGGAATGAAAGCTGAGTGGTCTGCAGGCCATATAGTATTGAAGAAAACATAGCCATCATTGAAAAAGGCTACCAGAGTAAAGGTGTCTACAGGGAAATTTAGGGGTTTGTTTGTTTCGTTTTTTTTTTTTTTTTTTTTTTTTCTTGAGATGGAGTTTCACTCTTATTGCCCAGTCTGGAGTATAATGGCATGATCTCGGCTCACTGCATCCTCTGCCTCCTGGGTTCAAGCAATTCTGCCTCAGCCTCCCAAGTCTGGGATTATAGGCATGCGCCACCATCCCAGCTAATTTTTGTATTTTTAGTAGTGATGGGGTTTCACCATGTTGCTCAGGCTGTTCTGGAACTCCTGACCTCAGGTGATCCACCCACCCCAGCCTGTTTTGGGTTTTGTGTGTGTGTGTGTGTGTTTGGAGACAGTCTCACTCTGTTACCCAGGCTGGAGTGTGGTAGCGTGATCTTGGCTCACCGCAACCTCTGCCTCTCAGGTTCAAGTGATTCTCCTGCCTCAGCCTCTCGAATAGCTGGGATTACAGGCACCCACCACCACACCCGAATAATTTTTATTTTTTATTTTTTGTAAAAACAGAGTTTCACCATGTTGGCCAGGCTGGCCTTGAACTCCTGACCTCAAGTGATGCAGCCACCTTGGCCTCCCAAAGTGCTGGGATTACAGGCATGAGCCACTGTACCCTACCAGGAAATTCAGTTTCTGAAAATACACCTGTGGATCTCTAGCCTTGAATATCCTTGGAGGCTGCTTTAAATGGCTGATCGTCAATGCCTCCCTTCTAACTCACATGCCCGCTCTCCTATATCAATCTCCCAGAAAAAGGGACCTCTTTTATTCCTTTATCTAATTTTTTTTAAAGATGGGCCTCACTTTGTTGCCCAGGCTGGTTTTGAACTCCCGACCTCAAGTGATCCTCCCGCCTTGGTCTCCCAAAGTACTGGGATTACAGACGGGAGCTCCGCGCCCAGCAAAGCCTCTATTAAGCCCTTGTATGCTCACTCTACGGTACTGCAGAGAGGGCGGGAAAGGAGCAGAGGTGCGCTGGCGTCTTCAGCTGGAGGTGAGCAGGGCGCTGAGAGTGGGAGAGGCCGGGCGCCTGGGGATGGGAGGAAGGACTGCATCTTCACAGGGACGCCACCCCGACCCTGGAGGTCAGGACCTCTCGCCTAGCTCTGGCTCTGAGGTCCAGGAGGACAGAGATGCATTGCGACTCAGAAGATCGGGGGAGGGCCACCCCCATTTGAGAAGAGTGAAAATCCCGAGCCTGAAGCAGAAGTGGAACTGGTTGTAGCCAAGGCTTTAGAGATGGCGTTAGGAAGAGGGTCTGGCGCCGCCCTGTGGACCGTTTTGGGCTCGCCGGGCTGAAGGCTCCTAAAACTGCAGCCTGCGAACCAGGGTGAGGTTCCATGGGGATGGGCCGCAGCCCCAGCCGGAGCCCCCACACTAGCCCTGGACTTCTCCATACCGCCTTACGACAGGAGAGCTCAATAAGCTCCTTACTTAACACACTATTGTATCAGGTCCCTGTCGCAGTCGCTGGCCCTATAGCCTAATGAAGGAGCGGGTGCATGCATCGGTGAGCTTCTGCCACAGCAACGCGTCCTAATCCACCGTCTAGAACTGCGGCTGGAATAAGGTTCTCGCAGGCCTGTGCTTCGGCTTGAACGCTGGGCCGGCTGCTGCGCTCTGCGGCTCCCTGCAGGCCTGCAGATGGGCCAGGGACCCGTTCCTTCTGGGCCGAGGCTGAGGAAGCAGCGGCTGCACCAGAGAAGGGCTTCTGGGTGAAGGGGGAAGCGCACTGGGCCCGCGGAACCGCCTGAGGCCTCTGCAGGCCGCGGGCTCCGAACCGGCAGGCTTTCGTTTCGGCTTCATTCCATGGCAAAAGCAAGCCACGTGGGCAAGCCCCAAGCCAGGGGGCAGAAAGTACCCTCCACCCACCACAAAACCATGCAAGCGGTGGGTGCAGGGAGGGCTGAGGAATTGGGGGCCAATGGTTCTATCTATCCCGGTGAGTGAGGAGCCCTGCTCTGGGGGTTGCATAGCCTGAGTCTGCTCTTGCAGTGGTGTCTGTCATTATGAAGACTCCACCTTGGGTCGCCATCAGGTCAGGGACCCTGACAAGGCAAGAATCGCATCTTCCTCTGCACAAAGCCCTGCTCCCTTCCCCCGCCCCATGCCTAACACCAAGCCTGGCCCTCACGGATGACTCAGGAACATGAATAAGAGCATTTTAGGCCGTTCCTTCATTATCCCCATGTGACTTGTTATGAAATATACGCTGACTTCCTAAAGATCAGCACATAGCGCCAAGTGTTTGCCCTGTAAGCTGTAAACAGACTCTGCCATTTGGAGCTGGGATCTGTCCCCAGATCTGTCAGACACCAAATCCCATATCTACTGCCATCCAAAGGGACCTCAGGAAGAAAGGGGTTATACAGTGTCAAACAACAAGGCAGGTTAGTGAAGTTTCTCTAGAGGCCATTTAAAGCTGGAAAGAGTCTCACTGCCTGAAATAACCTCAGAGGAAGTCTGTCTAGCGCACAAACCTAGTCAGGGATCCACATAGACTTGAGGACAATTGTTTTTTTTGTTTTTTTGTTCTTTTTGAGACAGTCTCATTCTGTCATCCAAGCTGGAGTGCAGTGGTGTGAACTCGGCTCACTGCAAACCTCAACCTCCTGGGCTCAGGTGATTCTCCCACCTCAGCCTCCCGAGTAGCTGGGACCATAGGCATGTGCCACCATGCCCGATTAATTTTCTTTTAAATTTCTTGTAGAGATGGGGTCTCCCTGTGTTGCTCAGTCTAATCTTGAACTCCTGGACTCAAACAATCCTTCCGCCTCTCCTCCTCAAAGTCCTGGGACTACAGGTGTGAGCCAATGCACCTGGCCTCTTAAGAACAATTTTAAAAACAGTAAGGTTCACTGTCAGAGCCTCCGCTGCTCTACAAAGCCCCTCGGCCCCTCTCATCAGGGCAAAAGCAAGAGCGGCCCCAGATGTTCTGCTTAATGGCCACCTTTCCCAGGAGACTTTGCTCTTTAAAGGAGAACCACTTAGAGCTATGATCAACCCTGAAGAACGCCACCGGCACTACTGAATGCCAGGCATGGGTCACATGGCTGGAGAGTATATTTTAGGGCAGTTACTCATGGTAAATTATTTCCCCCAGCCCCCAAAAGTGACTATTCAATGTCCAACTATCTCAGGCCCAGGCTGATAAAAGTGGAGGCGTGAGGAGCCTTGGGTTGTTTTGATGTGCCTTGGTTATGGTATATGTGGAAGATTTTAGAGCTTGTTGTAAAAAGTGATGACCCATGGCTCTCCGGGCTGGGTCTGGGATTGCTAATAGCTATCATGATTTCATATTTAATATTTTTTCAGAGATTAGAGTTTCTTAGCTCCTGTTGCTATCTCTCTGCTCTTATGAGCTCACATAAGAGCACATGAGAGCAGAGAGACAGTAAGTAGCAGGAGAACATTAAAGGAAAAACTCCTGGGCAACATGGCAAAACCCTGGCTCTACAAAATATTAGCCAGGAATGGTGGCATGTGCCTGTGGTCCTAGCTACTTGAGAGGTTGAGATGGGAGAATCGCTTGAGCCTGGAAGGTGGTAACTCAATCCAAGCAGAATCCCATGCAGCAAAGGTGGCTCATCCCAAAAGTAAAAGAAGAAGGAAATTCTATTGTCAGAAGACACGTGGATGAAATGAGGGATGAAGAATCAAAGACTGAAGGTACTAGAGTTCCTTTTTATTTTATTTTTATTAATATTTAATTTTGTCAGAGGTGGAGGGTCTCACTACGCTGCCCAGGCTGGTCTTGAACTCCTGGCCTCAAGCTATCCTCCTGCCTGATGAGCCTTCTGAGTTGTTGGGATTATAAATGTGAGCCACTGCACCCAACTTTGGTTTTTGTTTATTGGTTTGCTGTTTTGTTTTGTTTTTTGACAGAGTCTTGCTGTGCCACCCAGGCTGGAGTGCAGTGGTGCAGCCTCGGCTCACTGCAGCCTTGAACTCCTGGCTTCCAGATATCCTCCCACCCCCGCGCCAACCCCCACCGCCTTCCAGTAGGTAGACTACAGGCGCATGCGACCGCGCCTGGCTGACTTCTGAATTTTTTGTAGAGATGGTTTTTCGCCATGTTGCCCAAGCTGGTCTCCAACGCAACTAAGCGATCTGCCTGTCTTGGCCTCCCAAAGTGTGAGCCAACACTCCCACTCATTTAAGATTGAAGCTAGGCCAGTGGTGGTGGCTCGTGCCTGTAATCCCAGCACTTTGGGAGGCCAGGGCTGGTGGATTATCTGAGGTCAGGAGTTTGAGACCAGCCTGGCCAACATGGCGAAACCTCGTCTCTGCTAAAAATACAGAAATTAGCTGGGCGTGGTGGCACATGCCTGAAATCCCAGGTACTCAGGAGGCTGAGGAAGGAAAATCACTTGAACCCAGGAGGTGGAGGTTGCAGTGAGCCAAGATCGCTCCACTGCATTCCAGCCTGTTTGATGGGAGTGAGACTCCATCTCAAAAACAAAATTTTAAAGCTACATTGGGCAAACTCTTAAGCCAAAACCAGTAAGTTTTCACAAGTTCATAGATGTTACTGTGGTAAATAACACACAAATTCATTTAAAAGCAGGTGTATCCTCATGGTGATTCTTGGTTCTTAGGGGCTTTTTTTTTTTTTTTTTTTGGAGACAGGGTCTCACGCGGTCACCCAGGCTGGAGTGCAGTGACATGGTCACGGTTCACTACAACCTCCACCTCCTGGGTTCGAGCGATTCTCTTGCCTCAGCCTCCCAAGTAGCTGGAATTACCAGTGCGAGCAACCACACCTGGCTATTTTTTTTTATTTTTTGTAGAGACAGAGTTTCACCATGTTGCCCAGGCTGGTCTTGAACTCCTGAGCTCAAGTGATCCACCAGCCTCGGCCTCCCAAAGTGCTGGGATTACAAGCATGAGCCACCGTGCCCGGCCTAAAGATACAACTTCTATCATGAGGAGGTCCAAAAACCATTCTCTTTTTCGTTTTTTAATGTTAGAAAGGGATTCTTAACTGAGTATGTGCTGCAGCAAAGGGAGGGGAAATTAAGCAAGAAGAGAAGGGAGCCAGGAAATAAAGGCCCCAACCCAGGAAGCAGTTAAGCAAAGTTCCGGGATGATCACATGTGACAGGCTTAGGGGATAATTTGAGCACATGGAGGACAAAACTCGGAGAGGGCACTGTGGGCATGAGTCCCCCCTGCTCTGCCAGAGCACTGGCACAGAACGAGGGCATGATAATGGCAGATGGCACCGAAAGAAAAGGAGAGAGCATGAGGCACCCTTGGTGGAGGCAGTCATCATCAGAGTATTTTATTTTATAGTATTTATGCTTTTTTTTTTTTTTGAGACGGTCTCTCACTCTGTTGCCCAGGCTGGAGTGCAGTGGCACAATCTCTGCTCACTGCAACCTCTGCCTCCCAGGTTTAAGTGATTCTCTGCCTCAGCCTCCTGAGTAGCTGGGACTACAGGTGAGCACCACCATGCCCAGCTAAATTTTGTATCTGTGGTAGAAATAGGGTTTCACCACGTTGGCCAGGCTGGTTTTGAACTCCTGGCCCAGCTAATTTTGTATTTTTAGTAGAAACAGCTCTCGCCATGTTGGCCAGGCTGGTCTTGAACTCCTGATGGCAAGCAATCCACCCACCTTGGCCTCCCAAACTTCTGGAATTACAAGCATGAGCCACTGTGTCTGGCCAGGATATCATCATATTTAATCTTCACATCAACTGACATTATCTCCAATTTACAGATGAGGAACTGAAGCTCAGAGAGTTTCTGGCACTTGCCTGAGTTCACACACTCTGGGCTCTCTGCTTGGGGCTGAGGCCCAAGGGGCATCATGACTTACTTCTCTTTCCTGAACATCAATAAAATTCAATTTAGAAATTTCTGTCTTCAGTGCTATCTTGAGGGGCCTGTGAAAAATGCTGACTCTGTGGCAGCTGTCTTAGCCCGTACTCATTGGATTGCCCTGGGCCCCACACTGTTTTAAGGAAGGTCCAGCAAATAATCTAGGGTAAAGCTGAGATTCAAATCTAAGCAGCCCTGGCTCTAAAACCCACTGAACAAAGCTGCCTCTCCAACTAGAATCAGAGAGAACTAGGTGAGAATCCTACCTCTAGCACTTGCTAGGTGGCTGTGACCACCCCCAAGTTACTTAACCTCTTTTAAGCCTATTTTCCCATCCGTACAACGGGGATAATGGCAGCACCCACCTTTCAGGTGGTTGGTAAGGAATATAAGGTGAACACAGGTGCCTATGTGGGTTCTTCATTTTCCATAAATGTTAATTCCCTTACCCCTCATCTCCTAGGTTAGTCCAGGAGGACAGACTTGAAGTTTGAAAACAGAAAGTAACTGCCAAAAGGGATTATTTAGGGCAGAGATTCCCACTTTTTATTATGCTTTAGGTCCATCAGTGGTGAGGGCAGGGGACAGGAGAGGTGGGGTCAAGTCCAAATTCTTGGACTCCATCCTAGAGTGACTCTTTTGGGTTAGTGTGAGGCTTAGGAATCTACATTTTGGGACTGTCCCCGGGGCATTCTGATGCCTGCAGCTCTCCTGTCTGGCTTTGAATAACTCTGGGTAGTACTTTAAGCTGACAGACCAGTGGGGTGTGAACTGTCCTTGCAAACGTTTTGAGCCCTTCCTGCGCTGGCCTCCAACTATGCCTTGCTCAGTCTGTCTTCAGTCCCTCTTCCATCTGGCCCTCTCCCCTTATCCTTTCCTTTTTTTTTTTTTAAGATGGAGTCTTGCTCTGTCTCCCAGGCTGGAGTGCAAAGGTGCAATCTCGGCTCACTGCAACTTCCACCTCCTGGGTTCAAGCAGTTCTCCTGCCTCAGCCTCCCAAGTAGCTGGGATTACAGTCGCTCGTCCCTACACCCGGCTAATTTTTGTATTTTTAGTAGAGATGGGGTTTTACCATGTTAGGCTGGTCTCGAACTCCTGACCTCAGATGATCCAC